>BJBW01017319.1:0-124118 GCA_004320125.1 Scolopax mira
GGTGGTTGCAGCTGGGAGAGCTCTGCCTCATCTCTTGCTTGTAATTACATCAGTAGAGTGTCTGGGGAGATGGTTAAATAGTCTTTTGTATATCAAATAAAGCCAGTGAACTTCACTGAAACCATTTAATGAAAACAATCCTGATTATCTGTATATACTGCCATGTGATATTTTAAAAGAACATCTTAAAGGGAAACGTGGAATTGTTTAAGGCCTGTAAAGACTAGAGTGCAGAGGCTATGCAAGCAAATGCCTTTATAATCTAGGATCTGAAGTTGCCTTTGAATCCAGTTGGTTTTTTCACCGTTGTAAAACATGAGAGATTTTGATACGATAGCTCGGATTTGATTCAGAACTTTCTTATTAACCATTCTTCATGCACATCAAATTTTAGAGACTGAGCTAAAGGGCTCTGCACATCAAGGATGGAACTGACTCAAGGACAGAGCTATTAAGGTGTGTAATAATCAAGAGAGGAAAATTAATTGTCTTTAATTTGGCATAAATCCCAGGGACCATAACTCTGGTTATTAGGAATTCAGGGCCTATTTCCAATTAGTTATACCCGAGCATGCTCGCGTTTCCAGCGTTGGGAGTCTAATCCACGAGCACTTTAGCGCGGCGATCATTGACATGCTCATAAAGGACAGTGCTGCCTGACCTCTCCGTGTGTGGTCGCTGCCAGCCCGTGTTTGCCTGGCAGTAAATCAAACCCTGGTATTGCTTTATCGTTTCTGACACCTTGCAGTGAGCAGCTCGGTGCGTGTCAGCTCCTTGGGCAGCCTGTGCAGGCAAAATCACCTGGGCTGTGCTGGAGCAGGTCGCAGTGGCCGCTGTGGCTTTTACATGCTTGTTAGTCTTTGAGCCTCCTTCTAAGACATCTGCTCCAGCCAAGCCAGGGTGTCTTCCCTTTGGGTGTATGAAATGTAAATGGTGCAATTGTTATCTATACCGGAAAATCTGGTCTAACCTGAGCTGGGTTAAAGAAAGAGGCGGCAGAGTTTCTTGAGTTGGCAGCAGCAGGGAAAGCATGTGTTGCGCCTGCGTGCCTGGAAATGCAACACCTCCGTGCTGGCAACTTGGGAAAGGATTAGGGACTGCTTGCCCACGGCCACCCGGCCACCCCTGCATGCACCTACAGAGTGGGGCACGGGTGCCACGTCCCACAGCAGGGCTGCCTGCTTTATACCCCCCGGGAAATGGAAACCACAGTAACACCATCCTCATTGTAAAGCTCTCAGTGTAAACATCGGAAGGGTTTAAGGAAATGTAGGCCTTGAGAGTCCTGTAGGAACAATTTCTTGCAGGCCTTTGTGTGTATCTTGCAGTGAAACACCAAAACAGGGCTGGCAGGAACACTCGTAGCCATGTGTATGTGTAAGGGCCAGAAGTAAAGATGGTTCAGAGCAAGGGAAACAAACCCATTCTCGTGCTCAATTCCCCTGTAATGGTTTTCCGAGACCTGCAACCTCGTGGTGCTTTAGCACCTGGCTGTTGAATGCTGCCTGCCAGAATGAATGAAACACACAGGGCAAGAGCATGATGTCCCCACATAGCTGTTCTCAATTCTGTTTATCCTGCACCTTGACTTTATTGCTGAGAAGGTCCTGGAAAGTCCACAGTGGCTACCTTTTTCCCCTCCCTTTTCTGTGATCTCCCATTTGACAAAGAAAAAGAAATAAGGAAACCTGAATAGGTACTGTGGGGGTACACTACTCTAGTGTGTGGAGCCAGTGCAAGAATCTTCCTAAAGAAACCTGGAATTATGTTGCAGTGGAAAAATAGCAGATTGTCTTTAAAACTTCAAGGCCAACTATTTTCCATTTTCAACAGGTGAAAAATAGTTTTAAAGCTTTCCTTAAGTTAATTTTAATAGTTAGTAGTGAAGCTGGAGCTTGCCAAGCCCAAGTGTCTGTTTAGCTGTCTTGGTCTGTATTTGGTAGATGTAATGTTTTGGAGGAAAAGATAGGGATTCTATTTAAGGAAAACACAACCTTCTGTCTGGGAAGGAGAAGTCCCAATGCTACTGAGCTCTGCAGCCCTCCCATGTGCCAGGGAAGAGGGGTGAGGAAATCCACAAATTCTGTAGTTGTCCTATAATAAAATAAATCTTTGACTAACAGCAAATATGCCTAATATTAGGGAATGCATTTTCCTTGAACAGCAAAGGAATTTCAGCTGATCTCCTGCATTCGGTTTATATTAAAATGAGGACCACAGGAGCCAAAAGGTGCCATTTTTTTTATCCACTTGGCCTTGATGTGGTTTCACTGCCAGCTTTCTATTTATCTGTTGCATGCTCTTTAATTCATGAAGGTCTGCACTGGGGATTTGTTTAAAGCCCTGGCTGAAATTGTCAGCCATTCCTTTTATTGCACATCTATCTGAAAAGATGGGTGTTGTGGCAAAGCAGTAAATAGGATATTGAGCCTCTGCAACACTTGCTATCTGTAAAAAGAGAAGATGTCCTCTGTTAAACTCTGATCAATTATATCATCCCAGCATTAAAATCCATAAATTGTGTGGCAACAATGTCGTTTGTTTTTGCATATAGGAATTGGCTTGCTATGTGTCTTTTGCTAGGGGCCTTTCTGCTCCATATGGTCTCTGAAAGACTGTTAAGGTAACCAGAGTCTCCATCTAAAGTAATCTTGGAGCCAGTTCAATTAATGGATCTTCTAGAAAGTGATGGCCTAATGTAAAACATAAAACTCAATAGTAAGAGGATATTTCTGTCCCTGACTCTGGTCAAGTCTTGCTGTGATTTTTCCCTTTATAAAAAGTCACTTCCCCACCGAGTAAATAAAGGCAGTTATGCAATATCTCAAGATGTTTTCTGTGATAGAATATTTTAAAACTTCTGAATAGAAAGCAGTGATTTACCATTTAGGTTAAATTAAAGTCCGTCTTAAAATTCTCGAGTGAATTTCTCCAAGAAAAGGTATGTGAGAAACTTTTACAGAGTCAAAGAGGTACCTGATGTCAATGTGTGAATATTTTCTGAAAGGTTAATTTATTTTTTTTTAATGTTATAAAAAATAATGCCTTGAACTAGAAATTTAATTTGTGGTTTACTATATTGGCTTTTACCAGGACTGGTTCTAGCTTTGCTAATTAAAAAAATTTTTTATGATTTCTGAGCATTTGCTTAAAACACAGATCGCTACAGTTAGGGAAATGGCAGGTATAGTCACATGTATGAGAAATTTTTGAGGGTGGTAGGAAAAAGTGGTGCTGGAGACAAAACAGGGTGAAGAAAGAGGAAATACAGGGAGGTGGAGAGGAGGGCAAGCTGTGAGGACCAGGGTTGGTGCTTTTCAACTTGTTTGCTGCAGAGGAGCCTTGTTTTTATAAGAATTGTGTTTGTCCTCCTTTCCCACACCCACACGTTTTGATTGCTAGCTTTGGGATTCAAACTCTCACGGCATCACAGAGCCACTCCATCCCATAGCTTGGTGATTTTGGAAGTTGCCTTCAAATTTCAATTTTGTCTTTGAGATCAGAGAGCAAAGAGGTGTTTCAGGAGGGTGTTCTTCCGGGGGTGGATTCTTTGTTTTTCCTTTTGAAGCAGGCAGTTTGTGAACGCCAGAACTGGAGCATATTTGTGCTTTCTCTAATGACTCTCTAGCTCCTCCCCAGTACAACCTTAAATTTCAGTTTCCAAGCTAATATTTCCAGAATATTTCGAATGTTCTCAAGAGTTTTTGTTTGGGGATTTTGGGGAGGGTGAGAGACAGACAAAAGAGAGCTCTTTTTCTCTCTCAAGTAATATCACAGTGATTATCCTTAAAAAGCCAACAGTCATTGCTCCTCCATGTATTCTGAATACTTGCTTTTTTCAGTAGCTTAGATGCAAGGAAAGGCAATGCTTTTTCTTTCTCATGTTGGAACAATTGCTAGAAAAGAAGACTCTTTCAGCAGGTTAATTTGTCAGAATATACAAGTATTTTTCATCCCCAATTTTAAAGTTTTTGCTTAAGAGTTGCTGGCCACTGTTGCTTTGACAGGCTGGGATGTTCCCCCACAGGAGGAGAAGCAACTGGATTGACAATGATGCAGACAGGCTGCAGGAGCTAAATAGAAATCAGATTTTAGCACGATCTAGCCTTTTCAGTAGGAGTTTAAGTGACCGAAAATCTTGCATTCTATCCTGTGAAGTGGAAATGAACAGATTTAGTATTCCAGCTGAGTGGCAGCAGGAATGCTTCACTTTAATCTGAAACTTGATGTTAGAAAGCGTGGGAGAGCTCTGCTGTCAGATTAACTCAGTTCTTGTGCATTTTTTCCTGCACTGAGCTGCAACCAAACATACATGGATCAAAAGTCAAATGCTCCATTAATTTAACCACATGTTGTATTTAATGGCATATGGAAATGCATTATTGATTGTACATCTTAAAAGTGAAAATCTTTATGCTAATAGCATATCACATCAGTGCAGGTGAAGTAGTATGGAAAATCCAGAGAATTAATAAATGACTTGGAATACAAGGCAGAGCTATTTCCATGCTTTTTCTTTGAAAATACCAAAGTTTTGGGTATGTTTTAGTGGAAGTATGTTTATATATTCTGTCACGAGGAAATGTGTAGTGGCAATAGTTATATTGTATTTCTCAGTATAAAATATTAAAAAGAAACAATGGTTTGAAAACAGTCTACAGGCAGTTATATTCAACACTTCGTACCAACAAATGGCACAGTGCTGCCTGAAAGCACAGCATGGCCTTCTTTTACCATTCCTTTACCATGGAGTCTTAATAGCTGGCTGCAAAAGCTTGCTCAATTCATTGTGTTTAAAGAACTTTTGTGAGTTTTTTCAATGCATACTTCCACCTGATGAGATTTTTTTGTAAGTAATAGTTATTGAAAGAATCTAGGCTTATTTATCAGCTGTTGCATATGACCCAGAAAACTCTATTTTTATCTACTTGAAATTATGCTGTAATTTTGGGGGAGGAAACAAAAAACCGTTTTATTTTTTTTTCTTGGTGAGCAAGGGTTAAAAAGCAACACTTGCTCAGGCAGGGAATCTTGCAGATACAATCTGTTTACTTGTGTGTAAGCTCTTCCTCACCCACATTCTTGACGTTTCTTGCTGTAGTTTCTGCTGTGCTATACTCTGAACCCTTAAATGACTTTCAGTGCCTTACAATCTAAGCCCTTTTTAGTACTTCATTAACATGAGCAACTAGTTTCTCCAATCTCTCGGGAAAAAGGTTGTCTTAATGTGTCTTTGCCTTTGAGTTGTCTTTGGACATTGCTCTACATTCTCGCCAGAATAGTGACTTTGGATTTGGAGCAGGGGGTCAAGGGTGGTCCTCACCTCTTTAGAGGCTTTGCATCACATCTCCCACCACTCCATGAGACTGTGTCATCAGTTTGGAGCATCTCTGCCCTGTGGCACAGAGCTTGTTTAGCCTGAGCAGATCAGCTTGTGTATAATCTTCCTTCTCAAGTTTTTTGACTCTTTTAGATATACTGGGCCTCAGTCTTGGCAAAACTTGAGTTTACAACCCAGACTGCAAATGTGACTGTCACTGTAAGAAAGCCAGAATGGAAAGCAAAAAGAGGTAGCCAGGGTGACCAAAGGATGATGTAGTAGTAAGGAGTTCATAAATGCCATCTCAGACTGTTGCAGGTGTAA
The DNA here is from genome assembly GCA_004320125.1 of Scolopax mira. Classification (NCBI taxonomy): domain Eukaryota; kingdom Metazoa; phylum Chordata; class Aves; order Charadriiformes; family Scolopacidae; genus Scolopax; species Scolopax mira. Next base: position 5,645 of record BJBW01017319.1, read on the forward strand.
ATAATTGTTATCTTCCAGGATGGGTTGAGGTCTCCTAGTTAACAGCAGGTTCCACAGTTAACGCATACCGAGCAGAAGTTGTTACTACTTAGAAAGGTCCCTAAACTAAGAACTGAAAAAGTGAGTTGTAGGTACTGACCTTTAATTTGCTGAAGTTTGTTACTGAATACTTGCTTCTGGTCTGCTCTGAGTCAACTTCAGCAACTGTTAGTCATTGTGTTGCTCTCTGTCAGCACAGGTCACGAGCTGTTATCTGTGAAGGAGAGAGAGGAATTGCCTGTTCACTACTAAAGCTGTGGCTGGGCTCAGTCATCTCAGCAGATCTTGCAGTGTCTCTGAAGACCCTGGATCAGGGGACTGCACTGTTATGGCCATGGAAGTGCTTATTTCTCCTTGTGTCTTCCATAGGGCTGTGTTTAGGGGACAGCCATGCTGCAGAGTGACAACTGTTGCCTCTATCAGTGCTTCTAGAGCTCTGGCTCTTTTCCATGTCCCAGGCTGAATCTAGACTGGATTATCTTCCCCATGAGAAGCTTAGGGGTAGCTGTGGCTGATGTGTGGCTGTGTCTGGTGTGTCCTGGAGGGCTTTGGTAGGGGCATACTGCAGTACTTCTCAAAGGGAAGGAGGACATATTTTGTAATGGAGGGCTAGCCCTGCGTCTGTGGCACCACCATGTATCCTGGCCGGCTCCTTGGGGCAGGTGGAGAGGCATCATGAGGCCCAAAGGAAGCTTGTTTGTCTGATAACAACATCTAGGGGCTGGGAGAAACGATTTGTCTCACCCCATTGGGATGCAGTGCCCCCTTGGGCCTGGAGAACCAAGGCTGCACCCTGGATAGGAGGGAGCACTGGGTGCCGGGGTGAATGCAGGGTGCTCAGCCCAGGGGAGGCTGCACGTAGCTGTAGTGACCGTGTGCTCACACCTGGAAGCAGCGCTGGGGCTTGGCAGGAGCACAGGCTGAATCCATCTCGGAGTCAGTTGGGAGATGCTGCCCTGTCTTGCTCTTAGGAGCACCCACCTCTCTGCAGAGCATCCTGCCCCCCTTCTCCCACCGAGATAAACAGGTGCTTGGGAATGGCCAGCTTCGCTACAGAGAGGGTATCAGTGGCTTGTAAATGGAGATAATTGCTGTCCAGCCATGAAAGGACAACGTTAGCAGACCCCTTCTGGCACTTGAAGGGGAGCACTGTCTCTGTCCGGTGTTTTATGGACTCATAACCTCTAGAATGAGCAGGTCCTGTGAGCTCCCACGCTGGGAGCCCCCGGGGCGGGAATCTGCCTGTCAGTTTATCCTCTTCTGCCTTGTCTAGTCTCGTATTTTCTTGAATTTTCCTTACAGTGCTTTCTTTGTTTTGGACTGACTCAATTCTTTCTTTTGTGAACTGTTTTGCTGCTGCTGGTGGTGGTGTGATCTCTCTAAGAGATAGCAAATACTTTGTTTACTGTAAGCTCTTGTGCAGTAATTCATGTGGTTACACCGTGACACAGAGAAGTCCTTCTGGAGCTCGTTTCCACGCCCACCCATTCATCTGCACCCTTCTCCCCATTTTCAGCAGGCAGCTTCAGTGTGTCACGTTGGCGTGATGTCATCCAAAACTGGCATATTTGTCATTAAAAGCCTTGTCATCAATAGATGACTGTTTGTATTTTCTGCCTGCCTGGAACTGTTTTATACTTGCTAACCCAGTAATTAAGACTTTGCTGCCTTTGAAACAGGTTAGTTTCACTGCCCCACCTTTTCCTTAGGCAATTAGGAGGCAGTGCCAATGTGGATGGGGCATTCATTAACCTGCGTGAGACTTGGCTCTGGCAGTGAGCACGCACAAATGCCCTCCTTCTCCTGCTGCTTCCCACATGGGCGGTAGCCCGGCACCCGCCAGCCTTTGGAGACCGCAAATTTGGATAATACTTCTGGTGCACCTTGTAGGGGGTTTTTGTAAAAAGAAAGAGAGTGTCACCTCAAAATGGCTGATAAAAATGCTCCTTGTGCAGCTTCAGTTGAATCCGAACAGAGCGGTGTCAGGATTTTCTTATTATGTGAAATGATGTTGCTCTTCTGGGCCGCTGGATTGCTCCACTGCTTCAGATTGTCTTGCGGTAATTGAATAGCCGTGCTGTGTAACCTGTGCTGAAGGAATTAGGGCTGTTTATTCAGCAAATAGATGTCCTGGATTGTGGTGTGCTTACGATCTTACTGGCTTACATCTTTCATTAGTTCATATGGCCGACTACCTGAGCTATCTTCCTTGCACTGATAATTTTGCATTTGCTAATGTCTTTCAGTGTCTCAAAGGGAGATTTGGAAGCTTGGAGAATTTGTAAAGTAATTCTGTTGATTGATCAAATACGAGTCCGTCAGTGGAGAAGGGTTACCCCTGTAACATCCTGTTATATTGCATCAAACCGGTACCTCTAACCAGGATCAGTTCAGCCCTGTTGCCTTGAACTGGGTGAGATCCCAGCCTGCCTCACCTAATGGGTAGGGAACACGTGAAATAGCTTTTGATACACGTACCCTGCTCCAGTACAATGCTGACCACAGTCAAACGCATTTATCAGAGAGATCTCTGCCCTCAATCCATTTCCTGGCTTGTCCTGAGCACCACACACTCCTGAGTGGCTTCAAATAGCTGGCAGAATTGAAAACAAAGCAGCTTTGTGTTATGATCATCCCTACTGAGCCCCTAAAATTGATGTTGGGCTGGAGGTTCCTCAGCTGATGCAGGCTGGCAGGAGCCAGTGTCCCAGATAAGCTGTTTCCAGCCCTGTGTAGGGATAAGGTCCAATATCTCAGTTGAAATGAGTTGAGAACACCCCTTCCAGTGGGTAGTGGTTTTGATAGATTGTAAGAGATTTAACCTCACAGCTATAGCTGTAATGTATAGAAAAGCTACTTTTTGTTATTTCCAAATTATATTTGGGATCATTTTTTTCTCTCCCCTGGCAGTCTGAACAATTGGACTCAAGTTACTAAGCAGACCTGCCTTTAATAGGAAGAGGAATATGACAAATAACTCCCATAAATGTGTTTACAGTTTTTGCTATGGTTTCTAGAATACTGTTTCTTCCATTGACACAGAGGAAGTTCTCAGTGGTAAGGGGAAAGTTTTACTGGTGCCAAGTCATGACATCATCCCAAAAAACATAGTTGTGTGGCTACAGGACTAGTGAGTGCTGTATGGGGTTTGTGCTAGTAGGAACCTGATATCCAACCCCTCCGATTTTTCTGTTCTGCAAGAGATTACAAGTTTTGAGCAAAATCCTGGGGGGTAATCCTGCAGGATTCAGCCATCAACAGCTGTGCTCACCACAGACTCCTCTGCAGGCCTTTACTGTAAGCAGCTGTTATCCACATACCGTTCCATGCTGGGGCTGATCCGTGCTTCTCATAAGGCATAAATTGCAATTGCCTCCATGTTCCTTATCATCACTTGATATTTGGAGTAATGCAGAAAATAAGGATGCCCCAAGGGGTATTTGTCTCAGGGCAGCGTCCTCAAGATAGGTAGTTTTCTGGGGAGCTGGTGATTGAGCTATGTAAATAGCAGCTGCCCCATTTGGGGCTGTGGGAAAGGTTTTTTACCTTACCTTTTCCCTTAAATATGGGAAATGTGTGGCACGAAAGAGCTGTAAGAGAAGGGAGGTTAGATTTCTGTCACCTCAGGAAGGAGATTAGCAAAGGGAGCTGTCAAGTGAGGATGAGATATCCTCTGCACATGCTGTCGTGCTAGATGCCAGAGGGACATTCCTGGCTCCTTGGTGACTGCTGCTAGCAAAACCTCAGCCTGGTCATGGATTTTCTGAGTTTCAGTTTGTAATTGCAAAATCCACTCTTTTCTTTCTCTCTCTCATTGTTTCCTTCTTTCCTCCAGCTTCTTTCTTCTCTTCCTGCGCTCCTGTCATTCCTGCTTCTGCTGCTGTAGTCCATGGAGGGAATTAGAGCTTGCAATGCCAAAATGACTCCTGCTTATGCCTAGATTTTGCTTGTTCTTACCTAACGCCTGCCTGAGATACACTGCTTCTGAAAGTATCTGAAACCCAGAAAGAAAAACTGGTTTAGATAGTCTGCACTTGAAAGCAGACTCATAGCCTGTTTTAATGTGTATACGAAGCACACGGGCTGTCCTTGAATAAAACTAATTTTCTAGAATAAGGGTATCCTCATATCGGCATGAATAGGAGGACAGCTATTACTGCCGAGCTCTGTGTGCAGACAAGTTAGTGCAGCGAGCGAGGGCTGAAAGGAGCCGAGGCATGACTGAGCCTCATAATTAGACCTAGATTAGACTTTTGCCGGAGGGGAAGGCAAGGCAAGAACAGCTCTGAACTCCTATCGTTGACTGTAGTGTTTGAACACAAAGACATCCCCGGCTGTCCCAGTGAAGTCAGCAACACCAAGCCAGGCTGGAACGGAGCCCCATTATCTCTACAGGAACATTGCTGACAAAGCAGGTGTGGGCCTGAGGCAGGATGTGCTCTGTGGTGTCACCAGCTCAGGATTTCTCCACAGCCACTCTTCTTCAGGAGGGTTCAGGGGGGCTGCCAGAGCCACACAGTGTCAGAGGAGGACCTGCAGTAGTTGAGGTCCCCTATTTCATGATGGTACTGGCACCTGAGGCCCTTGAATCTGGAGAAGGTGCTCATCCTCCCCTTGATCTTGAGCCCCAGACACTGTGACTTTGGCTCAGTGCAGGTCCCCTAGAGCTACCCCAGAACTAACAGCGGGCAAACCCCAGCCTCTCTGTGTCTGAGGTGCCATCAGAGACTGGTTGTCAGATTTCTTCTGGTCACCAGTGCCCTCTGTCCAGGTGTTGATTGCCCAGCATTCCCACTGGCTTAGGCTTGCAGGGGGTGCATGATATGGGAGCAGCGCTTTGTCTCTTTGGAGTCCAGAAAAGGCTAAATCTTAAGATTTCTAGCATGGCAGAAGTGACTTTGCTGCCAGGTCTTTGTAATCAGCATCGTTCTGTTGTACCCTGTGAAGTCAAGCTTAGAACATACTCGCAAACTGCTAATTTTGATTAAATTAGTGCAGCAGGCTGGTCATGTACCTGTGGGTCAGGCACTGTGAAGGATTTTCAGATTTCTGTTGTGTCTGTGGGCAAAGGATCACTGCAGATGGGAAGAGATTTCTTGCACAAATGCTGGTTTCAGATTTGCTTTCAGCTATGTGCTAAGCCTCCATACAGACTTTGGACGAGGTTAACTGGGTGATACTTAGCTCAGTGCATTCTTTGTAAAATCTTGAACAAACCATAAAAGATTGTCAATGGTAATCATGGTGATTAGATTAGATCACTTCAGGGTTTCAGCCTCCCCAGAGTAAACATCTGCTTTCAATACCATAAATAGCAAGGTGCTGCACTTTAGGCAAACTTGGTCTTCATCCAAGAGAATGTCGTTGTTTTACCTCTTTTCCTATGAATCTTCCTTTTCTGTACTTATGTGTCTACCCTTCTTTAGTTTCTTTTCAGCCATGTAGGAGTATGCATTGTGGTTGCTCAGTATTGAGTGTTTCTGTTGCTTGTTATTGAATGCTAGCTCTGGTGTCATTCCAGTTAAGCTTTATGTACCTTTTGTCTTTGAGAATCAATGGAGAGCAAATTTAAAAAGAACTAGTTTTCGTGGTACCTTTCATTTAGAAAAAAAAAAAAAATAATTCCATTTATGTTTGCTCATGATGAGAGAGGTTTCTTGGGAGGCCAGTCTGGGAGACAAAATACGGTTGGCACTTTTAATAAGCATCAGGAACCATTTTTGCCTTTAGAAAACCGTGGCTGTTTCATAGCCACTCTCATCTAAACAGAAAAACAGTATTCTAGGGCATTGTTTTGTTTACAGCAGATGTTGCCTTGTGCTACACTCTTGATTTGCAAGCAAGTCAAGGGTCTTGGGAATTCTCCTGAGATCTTAGGGAGAAATATGTAAGATTAGCCACCACGGGCCGTGTTTGTGCTGCAGGTGTGGCAGTACAGGTAAAAGGAAACACCTGAGGTGGCCTATTCCTGTTGGGAATGAGGGGTAAGGTTCCAGATGTATGATGATAGCAACAAAAATCAGATTGCAGCAGGTTCAGACTCCTCTGAGACTTGGGAAGATGCTAAGATCTTGTTTGTTTAAACACTGCAGTGAGCTGGGAGCCTTGCAGAATTGGATTTGCCAAAGAGGAAGGTTTGCTTAAGTTCCCTTAAAATAGGGAAAAAAAGAAACATACTGAAAATAATTGAGTTTCTAGTGCTTTAAAGGCTTCTTAATGTTCTTCAAGTTCTTTCTTTCTACGAAAGTATGTCCTTTTGATTGCAGTTCAGACTTAGCAGAGTACAGTACATCTTGCCACAGAATGAGTAAATGAGCTCTGTTCTGCAGCTGCTATTGAATGACGATGTTGGAGCATGCCTTGGCTTATCAGTGAAGGCTGCCTAATGTATTCCACCCAGCCTACCTGAGCGTGCTCTGCAGCAGCAAACCCAATTAACTCTTTTTGTATCTGCTGTATGAATGGTTTTAGCAGTTACAGGGGTGCTTTGTTTTATAGTATTTCAGTAAGACATGCCAGGGCATGCACTGGTCGTTTCTTGCGCACCTCTGTTGCTCTCTGCAGCCCAGAAAATGCACCAGGAGCTTGCCACCTCACAGTCTAGTGAAGCAGCTCATGAGCAGAATGTGGCTCATTAGCTTTACATTCATTATTTTCTAAAAGCCTTCTGAATCAGATTTCAGGGCATGAGGAAGAGATTTACAGTCTATCCTACCAGTATGACAGAATGTTCCTAGTCAAAAAAAGAGAAAATGGGCCTCTCTGGACCATTCTAAGGGGTTTTATTGTTTAGCTGTTGTTTTTCAAGATGCCTCAAACTATTTGGCTTTGTGTTTGTCTGTTATCTTCAACTCAGTCCTCCCACAAAAAGGCAAATACCTGCTTTTACTGAATTATTAACAACAATAGATGGAGCTTACGTATCAATGAAAATTATGAATGTTTCCCAGGGCAATTGATTTAAACGGAGTTAAATTTAGTGGAAGCTTCTATTGGTGTAATGAATGCTCATTATAGAACCTAATGTGCTTTAAGGGCTCGAAAACCTTCTCAGTAGGGAAGTCAGGCTGCTGTTTTCCAGTAGAGGCACAGATGCTGTACCAGGGCACTGCTGTCACTACAACCATAACCCATTGCTACGCCTGAACATTTCTCTTTAACCTTGTGTGTTTTTTCTTCTTGCAGAAGACCACCTCCCAGCTGGCTTCCCGACCATTGACATGGGCCCACAGCTGAAGGTGGTGGAAAAGGCCCGTACGGCCACAATGCTCTGTGCTGCCAGCGGTAACCCTGATCCTGAAATCTCCTGGTTTAAGGACTTCCTGCCTGTTGACACTGCCACTAGCAATGGGCGAATCAAGCAGCTCCGCTCGGGTAAGGTAGCAAAGCAAGTAAGCCTTCCCTATCTCCTCACTATTCCTCCCTTTTCTCTTTATTTGTGATGCTGAAATGCAATTCTAACCCCAAATGTCAATTTGATTTGAGCTTGTTTCTTTTGCAATATAAAACCAGTTTTTGGAGCTGATCCTCTCTGGCAGGATATCGTGGCTTGTCAAAAGGAGACATTAGCGTGGACATGCCTTTTGGAACATCACCTGGATTCCTTCTTCAGTAGACCATCTTGACATTGTCCCAAATCCTTGGTGGGCTCAGACATTCTGCTACCAACTCAACAGGTCTCAGATACTTTTAATGGGAACACAGTGCAAATCAGGACAATAAGATAATGGTTGAGATTTTACAATCAGTGACCGTGTACTACTTCACTTCTTACACAGACTCTTCAAGACAGTGCCCTGCTTTCTGTTGAGATCTTTATCATTTGTGCTATGTGACACCACAGGAATAAAGAAAAATTCAAGCAGCATCAATTCTGTGGATTGCAAAGGAAGGTGGACACAGTTTTGAAATACACCATTTTTTCTTTATTTTTTTGGTTGATAAGCCAAATACTAGCTTTTGAACTAGAGACAGTTAGTTCTTGTAGGTGGATAAGAACACATTCATTTTAGCGAGTACCTCTTGTTCTTCTGCTGCACTGTTCGTTCTCCCAGGACTATAAGGCCCATTAGAGAATTAAAGAAAATAAAACATTGCTTTATTCACTGCTGAAGTGCAGCACCCCAGCATGAATTGCAGTGGCTATTTAACGATGCACAGCAGCACTACACAGCAACATTAATTTGGAGAAAAAAAGCCCACAGTATCCTACAGGAAGTACAGCAGGGAACAGATCTGGAACAACGTTGGTCTAGAAGGGTCTCATGCTTAAATAAAAGGCAGACTGCCTTGCCTGGCCGTGATGTAGCTCTAGGCACTCAAAAGCCATTTGTTTTGAGTGCTGCTGCCAGGGCAACACCATCTCCCTCCTAGCAAGGTGAACGTCTTGACACATTTCCCCATAGCAGGAGCCCTCTGCATAAATCTGATGATGCTTGGATGATAAGAAGTAGGCTTGTACTTGGGGGAGTGGGTAATGAGACATCACTCTCATCAAAAATAGAACCCAGCCTAACACTCCTGATCCCACCTTGATGTACCAGTGAGCACTAATTATACTAATGCATTTATAGCTTATGAAACTTCCCAGTGACCTTTAGCTTATCTCCCCCACAACATGGTTTAATCTTGATCTGTTTGTGCTGAAAGAAAATATCACACTTGTTAATTATTCTGAGAAGGTTTAGGAAGCGGCAATAGGAAAGTGCACATGGATGTGTTTCACTTGATAGCTGACTAAATCAACTTCAGAAATTACCATAAATGAGCAGCAAGGCAGCTCCTGATGCACTTGCTGTACATTCTTCAGCCTCCTTTCCACAGGCACTTGGCTGCCTCTTTACCAGCTGCTTCACAAGTTTAGTGAGATAGAAGTTTAAAAACAAACTAGTAAACCCTGTCACTGTGTCCAAGCTTTGCTTCCTATTCACTGTTCTTGAGCTACATCTCAATTGAATATTTCACCTGGGATTCAAACTCTAGAGCTGGCTGCTTCCTGAAGACACAGTAATTACCAAGGGAGGTGTCAAGGGAACCTTTTAGAAATCAATGAGCAGCACACATCCTCAGACTCGCAAAAGAAATTGATTAGCTCTCTAATGTAGTAAGGGAGGTTTCCACAGTTCAATGCAAAAGACGTCCAAATATGAGTGAAGTTTTATTTTCATGAACCTGGTGATACAATGCTAAGATTCACCAAGTCTCTGCTCCACCACAGCATGAGTGGAGAGCAAGAAGTTTACCACTTCTTTTGGGCCAGAGATTCAACCGCTGCTCACATTTGTGGCTTTTTCCTATATTTGTAGTTGATATAAAGTAAGACCCACTCTTTGAAGTGCCTGTCTTACCTGACTGCACCCTATGTGAGCAGTGTGATGGTTTAGGCAGTCTCTGATCCATTCTACAAGGTGCTAATTGAGCTCTCCAGCACTACACCGTAGTGGGGCAGAGTTGTTTTTCAAAGAAAAGAGTGTTTAAATAGATACCTCATTATATGGGAGAGTTTAATAGTTTGCAAAGTCTCTGCTCCATTAAGATCATATCTTACAGCCAGCCTGGCATATCTGCATGAATGTCAGTTTATACTATCTCAATCTAAATATACGCTCATTTAATTTCATTTAATTAAAACCCAATAAAAGCTAGACAGATGTAATATAGTTAAAATAGCTACAGCACGGTATGAGCCCAATATTGCATATATAGGGTGTCTGACCTTCAACGAGTACATAATATATTATTATTCAGATATACTAAATATAGGTCATAAAGGTCAAAGCAGCTTTGGAGTCTGTCTTAGAGAGGGGGGTGAGGAATGATTTCATTTCTTCAGGTGCCTAGAGTGGAATAAATAGCTAGAGGTAAAGAAGCAGCATGCCTGGGAAAGGTGCTCTCTTCTGACACTCACAGTTATGTGGGCTGGCAGTGCTCTGGGGGCTTCAGGCAGGTCTTTGAACTTGCAGTCAGATCATGTGCCCAAGGGGGCTCTGAACATCAGTTTCTGGAGCTCTGTTCGTCTTGTGTCAAGGTATGAGAGAGTTTGTGGTTTAAAACAACCAAGCCATCATCTTAGGCTCTTTTAACCCCAGAGAACTGGTGTCTTTGTCAGGAGCAAATACAATTTATAAATTTGCCTTTTGTCCTACTGTCCCTCATTTACTAATTACATTTCTGTGTATGTATATGCATTATGCTCGTTAAACCTCCTGACAGCATAAGTCTTTACATTTAGAGGGCTTTTTTCCCCTTTCTCCCCAGTAATCCATCTTTCCTCCCAAGTAATACTGAATGCTTTTTTAAGTCCAGCTCTTGGATAGTTTTGCCAGTACATGTTGGGCTAATTGCTCTAGAGATAAGAACACAAATAAATACAGGTTTTCATCTCCATTATCACAGATCAAGGCAAAAGCAAAGTCTCTGACTCATACTGGCTGTAGCAAAATTCTCCCTTGCTTATCTTGGTAATACTTCCCGTCTCTTGTGGAGAGGCTGCTTTTCTGCAAATGCAGTGACTCAGGACAACTCCCTGTTCTCCCCCAGGGTGCACAGCTTCAGTCACTGTCTCTTGGTCACTGACACAGGATCTAAGGCCGACTCTGGGTTGGAAAACCTCCCCAGCATGCTAACTCATTTAAAACCTGTTTGGCTGAACTGATTTTAAAACTCCCAGGACATTATAGTATATATAGGCATATGCATAGGCAATGCACATATAAATTCTGGCAGCAAGGGTCAGTGCTGCACCTCTAAACATGTTTAAAATTAGTTGATGATGTGGTGGAAACTTTCTCAATATAGATCGGGTTGTACCAATGCTTCCCAGTTCTTCCATAAAGATTCTTGGACTGCAAACGCCCAAAGACTTCAAAGCAACTCTGATGGTATTCATACTCTCAAAGCTTTTGAATGCTTCCAGTGAGTTTTTGTAGTTGAAGAATTGCTCTTTCACCTTGCTGTTCAGAAAACGTAGGAACAAAATGTCAAATTAGAATAAATAAATATTCTGAATGTTAACATACAGATACCTTGGCCATGTAAGGAAACTCCAGAAATTCGGGGAGCATTGTCATTTTTCATCTAGTAAAGAACTTGGTCTTACAACAAGTATCACTCCCTTTTAATCACCATCAATTAACTGAGTTATGGAACCGTGCCCTAGACCCTAGTGTGGCTTTCAGGCAATTAATTTCAAGTCAAGTATCAGAGAGAGCTCTGCAGGTGACTTCAGTTACTCTAGAGATGTGTAGGTCCCTCTAACAAAGAAGCAGTGGGAGCCGACTCACCAGATCACCTGGCTGCATTTATGGTCTCAGATTTACCAGCGTTTTCATTTTAATCTTGATCCTATAGATAGAAGCACTACATATTTGGAAACAAAAGAGATACACAATGTACACAGAACAAACTTGCAGAATCAGGTGGTGCCTGTCCCAGTGAAATGGCACTGATGGCCATACCCTGCTTCACTGCAGTCAGTACGCAGCAGAAGACATTCAGCTTCTGGCAAGAAACAACTTGGAGTCTAGACATCAGGTGGGCATCGACTTGGGATAAGGTGTGTCAGAACAGCCCCAAAAATGGGGATTGGAGAGCGTTATCTGAAAGGATCAGGATACTGGCACAAGGATGGATGCTCTCTCAGAGAGGACTGGCTGGACGAGAGTTGAAGCAATATCATGACCGAACAGTTGACAGCTGAAGTTTTATGTCCTGGAAGAACCTATACTACACATCCGGTTCTTGTGTGAGAAACACACAGCAATGATGGGATCCACATGTACTCCCTCTTGCAACTGGTGGCAAATAGCCTGTCTTTTCTATAGTACTTTTTTGCTTATGAAAATAGTTTCCCCCAGAATTATTTTAGGAAGTAGCTGAAAGTGCTGTAGGAGTTCCCTGGGATTCAGTGTTACGTTGCCCTAGTGCCCGGTTGCAGCCAGCAAGAGCCTTGGTTTCTCTGATATTGCTTTGGAGTGACTTTTTGGTGGTTTAGGTTACTATAAGGAAGTGGTTTGTTGATAAGCCCAGGGTGAGTTTGTATCAGCAGAGTGAAGTCCTTTCTCCAACAGTGAGACTGGAAAATACCAATGCAAATAATTCCATGGGATTTTCCAGTGTGTCATCCTTGCCTTGCTTTGGGCGCCTGGCTGTGCGCTTCCAGAGGATGTTGGGGTCAGCATTCGTTCCTGACTGAAGTGAATGTGTGGGCCATTATTCAGTGTCTGTTATCATAAAGGGGAACTCAACTCTCCTTTATGAGTGTTTCAAACTTTTCAAATCACACAAAGAATTGGGTTTGAAGTTTGATCTTGGGATGCCCTTTGTATGAAGCAGCCTGGTGATCACAAGACACAAGTTAGCTTCAGTAACCTTTGAAGTGATGGCACTTCCATCTCTTGATGGACTCTGTTATGATGACACTCTGTGGCCTCTGTGCTGTGATTTGGTCCCTTTGAGGGACACCCTGAAAGGACAACAGCCAGATATATGTTGTCATACGATGTAAAGGGTGAGTGGGAACTTTTATTTCTTCTGGATGAGGAAATCTGGAGTCCAACAGAACAGCCTTGTGCATTCTCCATAATGGTCTCCTCTGAGTGAAGAGTGAATGTCTTAACTTTGCAGAGGTGAGAGAGACCCAGAACAAACACTCTGCTAAATACAGCAAGCCTCTGTGCTGCTCCCACAAGGGTTGTCTTACATTCGGAGGCCAGGAGGATTGGGATTTCGTGCAGGAAAAAATAAGCTGGTCATACTTACGTTTTAGGGAATCAACTTCAACTGTGCAGTTGCTCCTAGACCTCTGTGTAGACAATTGCATATTGGAGGAAGAGTTTAGCCTCTACAGGGAGTAGATTTAAAGATTTGCCTCAAATCTTTTCAGTTCTAGGGCAGAACAACAAAACCCATTTCAGCCAGATGAGAGGGAGGAAGTTCTGTTTTCTGCCCCTTGGGCTTGTGCTCAAAGTCATTGCACCATTCCCATGGGAAGCGACACACTGTGGTGATGCTTTTCTTAACTCTGAGAATTGCAGAAGAGGACGGGGGCAGGGGGTGGAGGGAGGCCCTAGACCAAACAGAACAAAAATATCGCTTGGCAAACTTTCCAAACAAGCAAAGAGAAATAACCCTGTTTTCCATGGCTGTGCTATTCCATGCAAGTATTTCTGGGTATAACTGTTCTGTCAAGGGTAGCGGTAGTTACTGAGATAGATAAATAAGCAGCAGATTTATTATTGCAAGAAAGAAATTACCCACAACTTCAGTGACTGCAAGATCTTTCCTGATGTTTCAGTCATCTGTGAATAGACAGCGACAGAAAATATAACCAGATGTAAAGTTAAAATGGGGTAATGTCATCTTGGCAGAGGAAAATGCTAAACAGAGTAGTTTGAATTGCTGCTCTCGCTTAGAGAAAGGACTCTGCCTAAAGGAAAGGGTAGTTAGGAAACAAAAAGAATAAGTATAAATATTGTAATTACTTTTTAAGAGGCAAGTTAAACATGCTTAAAATATGCCTTCTTTGTATTTACAGAAATTCTTTTCTGTCTTTCTTTCCCATTGGGTGATCATTGTTGTGGATAATGGAATGAGCTGTAAATCTGAGATACACGACACTCTTGTATGCATACTGGTATTTATTAATCAATACACTGAACATGATTTGACACACTGTGTCCTGTTTAACCCTGTTTTTCTGTCTGTTTAAACTCCTCAGTTTTCTTTGGTAAGTGCTTGGTATTCAGATCCTACAAATCTGCATAAAACCAACACATACCATGAACTGCCTACAGATTCAGTCTGCATGAATCTCTCCCTTATACTAACAGCCTTCATATGTGCAAAATAAGACCAAGGGGACAAAAGTGGGGATTTAGAAGGGTTCCCTGCCAATTTGCCTACTTGGAGCATTTCCCCTTCAGTCATGCTCTGTTATTGATTGTACGCTGAATTCAAGACACTGACCAGTGGATCCTCCACTTGCTAAACACATTGACCTCACAAAACAAACCTTTATAGATTGTTGCAACAGCAAAACTGAACCTCACTCCCAGAAAAGCCCTCCTTATAAGATACTCTTCATTATAGCATGTGAAATTCTCTCTAGTGCCTTATAAAGAGGGTAGGGATTCTCCAGCCAACATCCAAATTAGGCGGAAACAGCAGAGGTCTGGCTAGCGTGCCACTGTTATATTACCAGAAACTACTTCATTTCGAAATGTTTCTGTCTGTAAAGTTAATTCTGCATGACACCGATTTCTTTGCCAGAGGGAACCTGATGCAAGGGTTATGCGAATGCGGAGAATCACTCAAAACTGATTTGTTATGCTCTCCCCTTAGTTTAATTTCTTTAAGTGAGCAGATTTTGTCCCACTGGTCATTCTAACCTCAAAGCAATATTGCACCTAGTGCCCGCAGCCATGCGCTTTCCACCCCTCCTGCCCAGCACACCCACGGTCACACAGCCCCCAGGACACCCCCTCCTCGTTCTGTATGAGGAATGAAGGGGCACTGCACCATCTTCCCAGCGTGTCCTCCATCTCAACTGCTTGAACAGTGGTGTGGGTGAATGCAAGCGGTGAGGCCAGCCAGCAAGGCCACCTCGGCAGCTTAGTTCAGCCCCCCATTTGTGAGGGTGGTGGCTTCAATGGCGAGACGCAGGGCTAGATGCTGCACTCCTGGAAGCAATGAGCTTTACTAACCTCCTGAGAGTGTCACTCTGACTTTTATTGCACATCAGTTTCTTTTTGTTTACTCCTGTTGCGCTAATAGAAATTCTAGCTTTAAAAAAAAAACTTTCTGCTTTTTAGTTATAATTTTCTTCCTTTCCTCTTTGTACTAATGCTTCTCTCTAATCTTATTTGCATTCAAATTACCTCACCAGGTGGTACACCGATCAGAGGTAAGAATGCTGAAATGTGCCTCCAGTTGTCACGTCACTCCATCTCCTGTCTGCCTTGTCCCTTCTCCTCTGGTGTTTCTCATCTCCAGCTTTTACTCTCAGCCCTAACTCTGCCAGTGCTCTTGCTCATCTGCACTCTCCCACTAGTGTGTTTATTTTGGTTGGGTTTTAGCGTGACTTCTTGTAGACTCATCCATTGCGATTTTACACTGTTGAAAGGGGGTTATTCAACGGAAAGTTTGCAACCTGGAAAATGGTTCCTGGCTTCTGCCACAGGAGAGTTGACGTCTCCTGTAGCTCCTGAAAGTCTCCGAACTTCCTGCACAGTCGTGGCCTCTGAGGTTTTGTGTCTAGGGGGGTTTAGATGGATTACTTTGGTGTAAGGAGGTAACATTTTCACAAGAGAACAGTCAAATTCTTCTCTACTGCTGCTGACAGGCATGCAACTGTAATCAGAAGGAGATAAATTCTTGAAAGATTGAGCAAATCTGGCTCGGGGGTAAGGAGCACTTTTGTTTGTGTTCCTCATGTTTGCCTTTCTTGTGTGCTAACCCTCTAACGTTGCAGCAGAGCAGAGAACTGCTGCCCCAGACCCCCCTTTCTGAGCCGGACATGCCAAGGTTGCTTTGTGGCACAAAGATTTGTTTTAAATAGATGAATCATAAGCACATCTGGCTGCTTTAAGCCTTCATTAATTATACCCGCCCCTGGTTTGACAGCCCAGTGTGCGCAGTCCCTGGCTAGTTTTCACAGCCTGTATGCACCAGTAATGACTTTCCAATTGGAGTGTTATCTTTTCTAGCCTAAACACTCAAAGCTGTCCCTTTAGATTAACTTTAGCGTGTTAATCAGCGTTACATGCTCAGGCCTTTCTGAATTCTCTTGTGATTTTGGTTACCCCTGTTGACTGACCCCTGGATTTCTCGACAGAGTGACTACCACCTACAAATCAACACGACCTCATTCATTTAGTTTTTCCCCTTCTCCCCTTTCGTTCCCCTTTTCCCTGAATCACTGCTGGAAGTTAATAATCTGACTCTCTGGAACTGGTTCTGTTGCTGGGGGTTAATGTTTTCAGCTCCCATTAAGTGATTTTAGAATAAATGTGAATTGCCGTTTGATGCGTATTTGCATTAAGTTGCAAATCTGGGTCAGGGAAAGAGACTGCAAACCTTATTTTGATATGAATGGGCTTCTATATCTGTCATTCCTCCCTTTGGAACGCTGGAGATTGACAGCTGTGATGTTACAAGCTCCTTAAACTATTTCTTCATCTCCTGTTTCTACTGCAAATCCTAAAATGCAGTGACAGATTGAATGCTAACTAGCCGAGCGCTCCGAGCTGCCAGCCGTGCACGCCGAGCACGCAGCCGTCCCGGGGCCTCCCCGCACGCCCGCCCTGTCTGATGACATTAGTGACTCAGCACCAGAACCGCGGGGATGCTCCATACGTCCTGCTTGGGAACCGAACACATTTCTGTGAAAAGAACCATCCATCTCATGAAACATAAGTTCCCCGCACCCCCGCCCCCCTTCCCACCCCCGTTTGAGTCCCGATGAGGTATTTTAAGAATGTTCTTGACATTATTTAAAATATATGTGTCCTGTTTGAATGTCAAAGATGACATTTCTGTGAGAGCAAACAGAAGCCACGTGCTGCTCTCTGGCTTCTCCCAGAGGATTTCTGTCAGCCTAATGCCTTTTATTTAAAACGGAGGTCATTGAATTTCTAAAGATAACAACAGATTAGATGAAAGTGCTTTTATGATGGTGAGGTTGTGTCCATGTAGAAGTGACTGTTCTGCCATGTTCTATACCCAGCTGCACTCTTGTTCCTCATTAAGGTAAGTTTGATGCTTTGGAATCCATTAATTTGGTCTGAAAGGAAGGGTGAACTAATGACTCTTAACGAACCTTTTTGGTAATAATGTTTGGGGGAGGGGTGGTTTTAGTTGGATTTAATTGCTGCTGTGACTGTGTCACTAGGAGTTATGTGTCTGGAGTACTTGGGAGGTTCAAACCTTGCCCAAGGCCTTTGTAGTGGAGCAGCAGGGAACCCACTCACAGGGAGCAGCTTGTGGTTAGCAAGAGGATGACCTGAGAAATTCTACCATGCACCCCTCCAACAAGAAATTTTTCCTCTCTCAACGCCTCGTTTAACCTTACCACCACATATTTGGTCATTTCTGTCCAAGCCATCTCTGGCTTCTCTGAAATGGGAGGAGCTCCCGTTTCCCATACAGAGATTCAGCATCTCAGTTTGTAGCTTCACTCTTTACCCCTCCAGGACTGCCCCGGATAGTAATGTGATCTTGAAATCCTTATTTGTTCATCAGAAAGACATGGAGCTGGCAGGTGCCCATCAGATTAGGCAATAGCTAGCTTCTTAAGGTGACCCACAGATAGTATCAGCAAGTGCATGTTTAAGCAAGTTCTGCCTCATTCTTATTTTCAAAGTAGACTATAAGATATTAATTTCCAGCATTTCTCTGGAATTGAACTCGCTCAACCTTTTGTGAAACTTGGTTGCATTTTCCTGCCACAGGCTGTAAGAGAGAGCAGAGCACTGTTGTGTTTCTGGTGGGTGCTGGAGTGAACAGGCTCTAGATCGGATGCACACAAGGAGGTAAAAAAATACCATCGTCTCAGGCATTTTCCCGCTCCAGTCAGATTTATTTGATACTTTTCTGTCACCACAGGAAATATCTGAGGTTCTTATACATAAGAGTATTTCTTCCCTGCAGAGGTCTGTCTGAATTAACTTTAGATCAGCTCACTTAGGTGTCTGAAGCTGTCTGTCTGGGAAGCCAGGTAAACACCCGCCCCGACTTCTGTATAGCTGCAGCTAAACCTTTTCCAGTCCCCAGCAAACTGGTTTAAATATAGCTCCAGTATTTCGACACTATGCTGCGAGCTGGAGCATAAAGCTATCCAACGAGATTAGAGGAAGCTAAAAGAATTTTGCTGTCTCTTTTTGAGCATGTGTTTGTACATTTGATTGCACTTTGTATATGATGGGATTTTTTTTCTTGTTTCTTGAGCTTTTCTAGTCACACACACACAAAAAAAAAAAGGCAGCGAAAGGAAAACAATTTAGAAGTGTGAAGACATGCTTGCAGGAGCAGACAGTGTCGGGGGGAGGCTGGGTGGGGTAGTTTGTATGGAAATGTTTGTAATGCCATGTTTCTTACTGCCAGGACTCAGATTGACTCATGTCCCTTTAGCGGGAACACAGAGGCATTACTGTGCATTTGACAGTGCTGTAGTTTTGCTTCTGACGCAGAGTCCTGTACCTGCTGGTGAGAGATCAAAGCATCCTGGAACTCCACTGTCCCTGAGGAGACCTCGTGCTGCCGAGCACATTGGGTCTCCTCCTTCTCTACTGACTCTGTCTCAGTGGCAGTGGTCGGGTTCTGTCCAGAGCAGCCCATATTGCACAGGAGAGTGATTTATCTGTGGCATTGCCATCCAGAGCAGGCCCAGCCAGTCACCAGCCTCTCGGGCATCATGACCATAATGAACACTAACAATGCAAATATATTTATGGTTGTCATGTTTTGCATAATTTGCAGTGCTGATGGCTAGTGAAGGCTAGGTGCAATCCTCTGTAACAGCTGGGTGGTGCTGGTGTTATAAATTACAAAAAATAGCTAATATGGGAAAGGCTTATTTTCACAAGTAGTGATTCTTTCATGGTTTTAGTGTCTTTTGGTTTTTCACAGCTCCCACGGCAAGTGGTGGTTATCTTGGGCAGCAGCCAAGGTATGAAAGTCCAACTCCCTCCTTGTCAGGGCTTCGCAGTGTCTCTCCACCATATTCACACTTGTGGGTCCTTGTTTGGTCTGGGCTTGCCTCTTGCCGTGCTCCACAGCTCAATGGATTTTGAGAAGGATTGTCCTCTGGGAGCAAATTTCTAGCAGATTGGGGATTGAGACCCACACCTGAGCACTGGCTGAAGGGGTGGCTAAAAATACTGCCTCAGGAAAAGTCAGGCAGTGTTTCTGTGGAGGAAGCTGGTGGGAAGCAGAGGGAAAGAGACTGGGTGAGAGCTTGGGATAGTCGTCCTCTAATGTGCAGGGTGGGCAAAATTTACTTGTTCCCTGAGAGGAAGGGCCCTCAGCTAGTCAGGTAGCTGGGTTCGTTATCATCTGCACTGCAAGTCCTTTCCTAAGATGAGTGCTGTGACTGCAGCCCAGTTCCCCTGACCCTTGGGTACTTACAAGAGCATTTCATTCCATGTCTAGTTTTATTACCAGGGCAAAAGGTCAGTCCCCATCTCTGAGCCACTGTGGGGCAGGGAGGGGGGGGACTGAGGCTGAGGCTGTGAATGCCCTGCTAGAGAAACAGAGCTGCTCCTACTGCTGGGGATGGAGCTCCAACCTGAGTTGATTTGGAAGAGTGTCACCCCAAGGGCTGCTGTGTTTAACTCCATGTGGTGCTCTCTGGGAGAAGATGAGCAACAGAGCAGGGTTTTAGAGAGATCAATTTGTATGGCAGCTTGGAGCTTTTTACATTTGGTTTGTCACCTGGAGGGTAGAGTGACGAGCCCTCCATGGCACAACAGTACCCCACGCTGCCGAGAAGCAGTCTTTATCAGGATCTGCCTTCCCCATCCTCTCCCTGTGCAGTGCACTTTTTAAATGCTTCTTTTAACCACTGTCACTGCAACTAATGATTCTGCCTGAGCACAAGTATATTTGAATAGATAAGTATCTTGGAGAGCTGCTAACGGGGCTGCTGTCTGTGCCCAAGTTTAAAGAGCAAAAGAAAAATCTAGGAGAGGAGGGAAGGGACAGGCAAGGAGATACTAGCACGGAGTAAAGAACCTATAAGGGGTGCTTATCAGTCAGCAGAGTCTGCTCCTGCTCTCAGCCCTAGAAAGCTCTGCCTTGTCACCATTCTCCCTGGCACTGGAGAGCAGCCAGAGGTTTTTCTCAGGAGCTGTCAACTCTCTGATAAGCTGAGATGTGTTATCAGGAACAGATCTGTGCCGCAAGAGAAATGGACATGACACCACAGCACGGTGAGGAGTGGCTGCCCCTCTTCTGCTGGAGCCCCACTGTAGTTTAGGGTGCTTAGGAGGCAGTGGAGGTCGAGTGGTGCTCAGCAGGGAGAGGTTTTGCTCTGATGTACATGTACGGCTGCAGAGCCCCACAAACTCCCAAACAAGCTGTTCACCGCTCCTCTCTGTACTCATATGAGCATCCTCGTGGTAGATGGTCCTCATGGATCCACTGAAGCCATGCTATGTGATTGCGCATCAGGACTCAGCCATGCAGATGAGAACAAGGCACCTGGCACTGGAGCACTTGAGGAGTCCATATGAGAAGTCTACAGGAACATCCTGTGTGAACAAGACCTTACTCAGCAACTTGTGCAATGTAAATCCCAAAGTAATGAATAAAAGTAAATCAGCCTTCCTATCCCTGGTTTGCAGAGGCGCAGAAGATTACAAGATGAGATGTTGACAGGGCTAGGAATAGAAATCTGGTCCTTTGCACTTGTCAAAGCAAAGAATTCATTGCCCTTTTGAGGTTTTTTGGATCCAGCTTCCATGAATTCCAGGGAAATGAGCTACTCAGGATTAAATTTATTCTTTCTTTCCTGTAGCCCCTTGTGTCCTGTCCAGCCTAGACTTGAGCCCTCCAAGAGATGAAGCTCTTGCTTTTCTCTGGAATGAACTAGGGCCTGGAACATTTTACACTTAGGGAGTTTTTCTGAGGACTCAGATGTATTTAT
Source organism: Scolopax mira (assembly GCA_004320125.1). NCBI lineage: Eukaryota > Metazoa > Chordata > Aves > Charadriiformes > Scolopacidae > Scolopax > Scolopax mira. The sequence continues at coordinate 26,325 of BJBW01017319.1, forward strand.
GTTTCCAGCTTTCTGATGCCAGCAATGTCTGAGCTTCTTAACTTTATTCATAAATCTCTGTACCCTGAGACACCCTGCCCTTTCCTGTATCTATCATTAGTTTTAGATTATCCTTCAAGAAGAGCACTATAGTCCTGCTGACTGCCATCAGTTTACCGTGATCCTTCCACTCTCTGCTAGCTGTCAGCTATACTGGGGAATCTTTATGTTTGTCTAATGATGATTAATTGCAGTAACTGATTTCTTTCTGGTTCAGCTGAAAGTTTTATGTTAACTTCCTTCTGCCTTCTGGGTTTTCTCTTGCTCCTGATGCACCATAGTTTGAATAGTTATGCCAACCCTGACAATACCAGAATTCCTTGCCCAGTGTCCCTCAACAGTTATAGGCAGTTGCTGACACATGTCACATGTTTATAGTATGATTCTAGAAATTGATCCACACTGGCTGCAGGACTGACAGGCACTAATAACATGTAATCTGCAGCTCCCCTCTGCCTTCATTTTCTTCATCCTCTTATATTTTCCTCGTCTCTCTCCAGTGCTGATGCTGAGGTCCCTAGAGATGAAAAATAGTTTGTCCAACCAACATTTAAGAGGCATGGTGGTCACAAGTATAAAGAGTATAAATACCAGTGATATGTATTAAATGGCTAAAAGGGGCATATAAACAGGTATGTGTTCATGGCAGAATTATCTAGGGATCTTACTTTTTTCTAGGCAGATACCACTCCTTGTCACCTGAAGCTGGCTCTGCTTTCAGCCCTATATAGCTACAGGCTAAACCAGAGATAGGCTCTTCCTCAGGATGATGTCATCCACTTTTTTTTTGTTGGTGGTTTGGGTTTTTTTCAAAGTTTGGGAATGTATTGCAGCAAACAGCTTTTCCCAGACAGGCCTGATGCAAGCACTCAGAGTGAAAACTCTGCAGCTCATGAGTAATAAGCAGAAATTAAGAAGGGAATAATATATGGCGAGTTCCAGAAAATCTTCCTGACAGAGAGCATAACCAGGCTATGGCATCAATTCCTTGAGGAAGTGGTGAAAGACCTATCACTCAGCACATTTAAAATGGGATTGGACAGAACACAAGTACATTTACAACAGGGAGCAATCCTGCCCTGGCCCCCAGGGATGCACAAGATAACCTAATAGGTCTTTTCCATTTCTAGATTCTTATGTCTTGTCAATGCTGGAAAGCTTCCTCCTGCTGCACTGGCTGTCATGCTGCTGTCTTCTTGAAGATGTTTTTCCCAGACAGCATGTAGAAATTCAGCGTTCTCCCTGAATTAAGCAGCAGTGCTCTATAGGCTCTGGCCTGTGGGTGTCTGGAGAACACCGTGGCTAGGGAAAGCTGGCAGCTCCTTTTGTTAGTAGGTAAAAGACTTCTGCAAACAAGCTTTCTCTGTCTAGCTGAAGCCTCATTTCCAGCACTAATGCAACAATAGGGAGGGCTCTGTACATCATTTTTATTATATGGCAGAACCCAGGGAAGTTCATTTTTTCCCATGACATATAGACTTATGCTACAGTCTCAATTTATCCTTCTAAATAATGTAGGTGGCAGTGGTTGATTCACATTAGTTTTTCTTCTGTTCTGATGATATGAAAAACTGAGTTTGACCTCTGCAGCTTGAACCAGTGAGAAGGGAGAAGGCAATTTCACCAGCTATTCTCAGTGCCGCTCTCAGTGGTCGTTTTGAACCGTGGCAGCAGAAATGAGTTCAAATCCTTACAAGCAAAGGGGTTAATGTTTTCTTTTAGTTCAGTATATGGTTTGTGAACAGAGTTCCCTTCTTACAGGCAATCCTATCCAGCAGAATGTGAGCACTTGGAGGCACTTTAAAAATTATTTGCACATTGCCTGGGGGCAGCAGGCAGAGCACCAGCCGCTCCAGCGTCTGGCCACCGGCCCTTTGCTCCTGCAGTGCCAGCTTCCTGTCATATACATCCTGCTGCTTGCTTTCTCTGCCGCTCCGTCTTTTCGTCTGCATATGGGGCCCCGTTAGGGGAGTTTAGATGTGACCAGTTTTGCAGTCTTCTGTGCTAGGCAAGAAGCTGGATGAAAGATCAGCCTCCCAAGCCAAGTGGTGTTCGACACCAGTGAAAAAGGCTGAGATGATGAGAGAAAACCACCTCAGACCAGTCCTTGCTTCCACATCTTCCAGGCACTCCACGGGTTCCCCATGTAAATGGCTACTCTCTGTGTTCTGGTCCAGTTATTTAGACGTGCCCTTCATGCATCTGGCACTTTGGTGATGAGATCAGATCATGTCCTAAGGAACCTGGCTAAGCAACCATTCCTGACCCAAAGCTGGAGGAGCAGGCACTGCCAGGACAAAGGAGAGTGGCTTTCTCATAAGCACCAGGTGGCAAAATGCGTGGATTGCATTGGTGTATGTCTTTGATGTCTTAGACTGAGTTTCTAATCTTTTCCTATCATATATTATGAAACCTGAAAGGACAAGGAGATCACTGGTGTGGAGAACGCTGACAAAAGGCAAAGTGTTTTCTCAAAAGGGGGTGTGGATTAGAAGGAGGGGTGGTGAGGTGGGAGAGATGGGACTCTGCCAGTTTCTGCAGGAAGGTTGCAATTTGTTGAGCGTTTGCTAGGCTTTGTGTGCATCAGATAAGAAACAAAAAGCTACAGTTAGTGTGCCTTGTGCTTGGCTGTTTTGATTAAAGGCTTATTAAAGGTCCTTTTATTAGACAGGAGGACCATACAAAGCTGTAATTAATATGTGTGTATGTGTATATTTTTTTCCTTTATTGATGCAATGAATATAAGTGGTTGGGGCAGTTGGAAATACATCAGTAACTGATTCCCTGTACATTAAAAAAATAACAATAATCAATTTCACCAGCTTCTGATAAACAACAGACTGGGTACCTTTTGGCTGCATGCTGGTACCCTGTGGGTCCAGGGAAGAACATCGCAATATTTATCCAGGAAGATACTTTAAAAGCGTGGGGCATGGCCTTCATTTTCTGAGGCTGGCTGTTCAATTACCAGATTTGCCATAAACTGAATTGTCTGTGTCATCTTTTTTGTGTACAGGAGCTCTGCAAATAGAGAACAGCGAGGAGTCAGACCAAGGCAAATATGAATGTGTTGCAACCAACAGCGCAGGAACTCGCTACTCTGCCCCAGCGAACCTTTACGTTCGAGGTAAGAGCAGCTTCCACCCAAGGAGGTCACTTCTCTCCTGCCCAGAAGGCTCCATGGCTTTCAACCCTCTTTTCGTGCCCTGATCGCATTTGTAGTGTGTGACATGGCCTTTTGCTCAAAAAACGGCAATGTCTGTGATCCACGTTGGGTTTGACTCACATTACTGAAAATCTGTTTCTGCTGTTTATATGGTGTTATGTCTAATGCTGAAATATGGGCAGAATGGGAATTCCTTTCTCCGTTGAACTCCTTAACTTTGTGTCATAGTTATTTTAATTGGGTATTTAATCCTCTCAGTATAAACTAACCTTTGGTGGTCTAAAACCAGTCATGCTCTAATGAGCGAGAGGCCCTCAGCTATAGGTGAGCTGATATTTAGGTCTCTGCTTTGGAATGTGTCTTTAAAAACTGAATGGCTTTTTGTGTTGTCCTAATCAATCTTATATGCATCAGTGATTGAGCCTCTGGGTGTTAATGGCTCACCCTGGGAACCTACTGGAAATTAGCTGCAATTCATGTAAAGTGATTTTTCTAATGGTTGTGCTATGTTTCCAATTTAAAATTGTTTTTAACATACCAGAATAACAAGGTTTTACATTAAGACAGTCTCCTTCCAGTTTTCTTTCTCTACATTAAAGATGTTTGACTTGGCTTGGAGAGAAGCAAGGGCTAAGTTCCCTGTGCAGTTTCTGTTAACTTCGGCAAGAAAAAAAATGTGCTGCTTCATAAGAAACACTGTAAAACCAGAGCCACCGGTCAGGAACGCTGGGAAATGTAGTTACAGATTTCCCCAAGAAAAGAAATAAGATTCTTGTGCTGGTGTAGCCCATTGTTTGTTAGGAAGTTAGACCCAGATTTTATTTCTACTTAGTAAATCAATGTCTAATAATAAAATCTCATCTTCATTTCTTCCTTCCTCTGCTTTGAAGAAAGAAAAGACAGTTTTTAAGCTGTACATTAGTTAGTATGGAAAGAGGACATGAGAATGATTAAGTCTTCACATTCTGTGTGTTTGCTTCTAGGGGTGGCTTCTGGCATTGTTTTCTTTGCTTATTCTGGGGGACTGCTTTTTTATTTTGCAGCGTAATTTGGATTATAAGAGTCTTTGGAAGACTGAAGTATCCAATTAAGTACATTCAGAAGATGAAGCTATATCTATGCAGTGGAATCACTCATTTCACTCTCACAATGTAATTATGGATGATTTTGAACTCCTTGTGTTCTTTCAAGTTCGTTTTTCAGGCAAGCTGTACTAAAACTCATCTGGGATTGTCACTTTGCTCTCTGAGGGAAAGGATCCTAGTTACCAAGCTGGCTGTTGTTGCATAGGTTTGTGGATACCCGGCCATTTTGTTTCAGTATTTGGGATGCATTTGCTTCCAGGGACATGCTCAGAGTCTCAATGTTTTGTTTTGTATAGAGGTGTGGTTCAAAAAAGGCACAGAATCTTCAAGAGGTAGAAAAACCTTCTGTTAACACTTTCCAATTTCTCACTAATGAACACTCTTTATTTAGCAAGTGAATCCTGTAGGACTGAGGAATGTACTGAATTTTACACCTGCTCAGACAGGTTCATGTGTCCTGTTTGGGGGAGGCATGGGCCATGGATGGTCTGCACACGTGAGCTGATCCTGATGTTCATTGAAGAAAACATGTTCTTAGACATATGCTTTGCTGTTTGTTTACTGTCATTTTCTTACACATAAATTTTTGGAACAAGCCTTTTTATTGCATGTAATCTTTACAATGTCAGGCTCCAACCTGTGTGATCCTGATAAAGGCCTGCTGTATATTTAAGACAGGATACCCCATAAATTATTATCAGATAAAATTCATTTTGCATACTAGATCCTAGATGGTGTTTGTGCTTACAGTTTCTGATAGCAAATGTTCTACAAAATATAGTCATATTGTTACTGTATTAGTTAATTACTTCAAAAAGATAGTAAAACCAAGAACAGTATTTTATTTCTTTAACCAGCAAAGCAAAAAAATGAAAATATGTTATTTTCTCAGGTCTGAGATGCAGAATAAAACAATCCCTGCTTTTTCTTCCTGCAATAATCCTTGAGTGTAGTCGTTAGACACATCAATGACTTCCAATAGGGTCTTCTGAAAGTGCCTGCATCTTTACTGTAGAAGACCTTAATTAATGCTAAATTATAGTGGAAATTAAGTGTGTCGGCTTTATTGTCACTTCGTGGTGGTTTCAAAATGATTGACCTCATTGTGGTGAATACCCAAGAAGTTGCCCACTTTCTCAGAAAGTATGGCTGAGTACTGAGCAGCAGTACTCATTTCCACCCTGTGCAGCTCTCAGGACTGCTTGTGCCTGCTCTCATTTACAGCCTATTGTTTTCTTAATAGTTCAAATGTTTGTTTGTCTCTTGACTCTTGGGGTTTATGTTTTTGATCGTGTCCTCTCCTTTCCTAGCCTCCCAGGTAATCCTTTGTGCATGTGCTGTGTTAGAAAGCACAGTCTCATTAGCATCTTTATCATAATTTTCAGTCTGACAAACGAAGATACTGGGTGCCGAGAAAGAGTATCCAGGCACTGCTCAGGGCTTCCTGTATCAATGGAAGAACAGGAGGAGGAAGGAGCAGGCTACACCAGTGTCTTGTCTCTGTGAATCCTTTAGAGCAGCACTTCTGCACAGATGGACTTCATTAAAAGTTAAAACATTTCCACACCAGGGATTTGTAAAGGAAAATGGATGCATTTTCCTTGAAGCTATTATTTTCATGTTACTAAGTGTGCTGGAAAGCAACCATCATAAGCCTTCTGCTTCTGGACTGACAGGTCTATCTGTCTGCTGCTGCAGAGCTGGGGTGGAGCTGGGGACCAGCACTGGGAGCTGACTGCCTCCCACTGCTGCATTTCAGCCCTCCGTGCATGGAGGGTTGTAGAAAACATCAGAGTTTTGGATGCAGACCATCAGAGGAGCAAGAACAGTGTGAAGGCAAGTGCAGGGAACATGCCAGGGCAAGGTGGCTATCTGGGCAATGGCAGGGACTTCAAAGGGGCCGCTGTGGCATATTCCTATCCTGCCCTTTCAGCACAAGCATTGCCAGTGTTGGTCTGGATGTTGTCATTACCACCATGAAGGAACACTCTTCCATCTGTGGAAGTACAGTACATTGTAACAATGATTAGATTTGGGACTTGATGGTGCTGCAGGGAAAAGGGAAGGGAATAAAAATGTATGGAAGATGTGATTCCTCTAATCCAGAGAGCTTACTGTCAATTTAGCAGCAAAGATCCAAGAAGTTGATTCAAGACATCCAAGGAATTGGTTTGAGTAGAAAGCAGATTGGATGTAGTGTGGAAAAAAAAAAAAAAAGATGGTGTCATTTCATCGTGCTCACTTGGGGGTATAGTATAATTGCACTGATTCACCTACGCTATTGGTTTTTTATGAACTTGTTTCTTCATTTGCCTACAGATTCAGGGATGTTTTCACAAAGAGGAGCATTTTCATCCAAAACTCTTGTCCTGTGAAGGTAGTGCTCCCCTCAAATAAAGGCACTGTTATTTCACTCTTTTCCTGTACAAAAGTTTTTTTCAGCCCTTTCTTTACACACGGCATTATTATTTTATTAACTTCAATGAAGCAGAAGAGCGGGAAGACTGTGTATAAGACTATCCTTATTAATACACTGTGGAGTTCACTAGGTGTGTTTCCCAGTGCTGCTTACAGCAGTGAGCAATGCAGATGCTATTAGGATAGTATTTATTGGAGCACTGGCTGCATAATTCCCATCAAATGATAAATCTGCTGCTCAGTTTTCACTTCTTAAGTCCTGCTTTTCAGGCCTTCAAGGCACAGTCCAGTGCAGCAAGTGCAGCAACTTCCCAAATGCTACATGTACTATAGAGAAGCACCTGCACAGCTGCTTTCAAAAAAAGACCATTTAAAGCTGAATTATCTCCTTTGTCCCCAGATTGCAAACTAGTAAATCAGACTGCAGTAAATAGAAATGGTATTATTGCAAAAAATTGTGCTCTCTTCATCTGCTTTTTGAAAGACCAGGCCAGTATTTTGTTTGGTAGCAGGGAAGTTTGCTTGGGGTCTGAAGTTTTATTTGCCAAATTTCACTAAGGAACCATCACCCAAAATGAAATTAGGTTTGTAGCTTTGTCCCTAGCAGTGATTCTATGGCCTCTGTGGGATTTTATACTTGGGGACTTGGCAATGGCTCAGGCTCAGACACAGAGGGAGCTCACCGAAATGGCTACCTGCAGCTGTATGACACTTAACTGCAGTGGGGAACTTGTGTAAATAATAATAATTCTGAATGACTGACATGGGCCTCGAGCAACAAGACTTGAAGCCTTTAAAAAGGGCATTTTCTGCTTATGTAATATTAAAACAGCTAAAATAGCAACAGCAGCCAAAGCTTGAGGGTATTGCCAGGAGAAGAGTTAAAGCTGAGGACAGTGGTGAAACAGTCAGTGACCAAGACTGGGAATGTCTGAAAATGGCTAAATAATGGGGAATACATTTATTTACAATCCAGCTTACATGCCACTTCAGGCAATGTGCTTCGTTAAACCTGCCTCTCGTCAGGGTTGGTGGGGGTGACGTTACTAAATTAGCGAGGGGCACTACCGGTGCTTGAGGGCCTGGCAGCAATCACAGGCAAGCTGTGGATTGACTTGTGAGGGAGATGCCTGGGTAATGGGAAACACAAAAACCCAGTTGAATCAGACTGGATGACCCAAACTGCTGCTTCGGACAGATATCTGCCCTGGACCATCAGAAGAAGCAAGACCAGGCTGCAATAGAGGCCACAGAGTAACTACCCCTCAGCAGTTGGTACGTGGCTGAGGAGAGCTATGGGTCTGAAGGGCCATGTGTCCACTCTGTGCAGTCCTGACCTCAAGATAATGCTGCAGTAGAGCCACGCAACAGAGAGCAATGACCCTTTGATGAAGAAAGTACACTCCTTTTTATAGGATTTCAGTATTTTTAACTTCATTTCCTCTGCCCCGGGGTGCTGCTCTGTGCTGGAGCTGCTCCTGTAGCCGCAGTCAGAGCAGCTGGAGCGTGGGCAGATGCAGCTGGGCAAGTTGTGGGTAGACTTGGGGTGAGGGTAGCCAGCGGGGTGGCACTCAGCACCAGCAGACATTGGCTACTCAGTCCATGCTGTGGCTTGTGCTGCTGCCACTCTGTGTCCCCATACTGGAGCTGGCTGGCCTCAGAGCTGGAGAGGCTTCAGCCGAGTTTTTATTCCCTGTATACTACTATGAGTATTTATGTCATGTTTTCTCCTGGGGTGAAGTGTGTTCACAGGCAGTGTTTCTATGAGCACTTTGCTATACCATAATGATTATAATGATCACGGTTTAATAAATAATAGTTCTTTGTCCTTCTGCTAGCACATTTCATCTGAAGATTTCAATGTGCTTTATAGAACTCAACTAAATAAGCTTAAGAGTTTTATTCCTTGCAAAGTCCTTTGATGGTTAAAAGTGCAATGCAAGGCTCAGGTCTGATGATTTGTAAAATGACCTTTATGTAAAATAGAAGGAGAGAGGCTGGTGGCTCAGTGCATGATAATGCAACTCAGAAATGGACTTGGAAACCTACTTCTCCCTCCTCCCCCTCATGACCTGCATTAACGCCTGTGGAACAATTAGGTCTGCGTATCTGTGCCGACTAAATGTCTGTTCCCTCCCCTTCCATATCCACTTGCACAAAACGTTAGGAAATCCATCTCTAGTGCTCTGAGACTTTCTGCTTTTAATTGAATTCATGCATGCATGTGTGTGCACTATGAATGGGAAAGGATGGTTGGGCATCCTGTTGTGTCTCTCTAGGATGGAATATACTCATCACTGTGGCATGAGAACATTGTTCATCGTATATAATGGGAGGTTGTCTTATTCTCATGTAATCTGGTATAAAAAAGACAATCTGTCCTTTTGTTCCTCTATACCTCTAAAAGCTGTAAAGGATAAAATTTGATTTATGTGGAGTCCTTGAGACACAAGATGTTTTTTTGGAGATAAGCAGGAACAGGTTCGTCCCCCTCTGGGTTTTTTTTAACCTCTCTGTTTTTTGGATTCCACAGTGTCTGGGTTTGCCTTTGTATTAATGCCTTGCGTAGCACCAGAGGGTGTTGAGCACAGGACAGATGCTGGCAGATCCCAGCAGAATTACACAGCCAATTGGGATAATGAACTTTCTTGTTGCTTTCAGGAAAGTATTAGCTTCCCACTCTGAAAGGCTTTAGAAATGTGTTCCTTTGTTTGAGCTAGTGATCTAAACTCTCAGACCTGTGCATTCATATCGTGGACACAGCCCCCTGCCTTGTTTCAGGGAGCTAATGCTCAAGGATAACGAAAGCGGAGCCTCCTGTAAGCCCAAATTCATTCTTTCTGCAACAAGCTGCTGTGGTTAGAGTATTGCTGCCGCTGTGTAAGTTGAGCATGTCTGTGTCAGGGCAAAAGCCAAATCCAATCAGCATGGGAATTTCTGCCTACAGAGCACTGGAGCCATCTGACAGTCAGGACGGGCAGACATGTCTCTGATCTGGCCTCACTTTTTGCTTCTTTGCTGTTTCAACTTGGATCTCAAAGGGAGCCCTGTTTTTACCTTCTGGAGTTTGCTATCCTCTGGTGGCATTTCTGCTGTGACTTGACTTGCTTTGTCTTGCACGTAGACTGGCATGTTCAGGTTAGCTGACAGGCAGCTCAGGTTTGTGGGAACACAGAGTGTGCCTGGTGAGCCATGGTATTCTGCACAGGGGATACTCTGGGCCTTAAATCCTCTGTCCCTGCGTGGGGGCCAGATGTTATTTGCTGTCACTCCTCAGAGTCATTTGTTTTGTAAAAAAGCAGAAAACCTGTTGGTAAAATGTGCTTCTTATCTTAGGAGTGACATGGTTAGAAAACTGGAGATAAGGGAGAATGTGAATGGGATCCATAAGGAGATGAAACTTTCAATTTACCATTTATCAGGTTTATCTCAGATAAAGCAGCAGCTGCTTAAGCATTAAAGTAAAGGGAAAGGAGAGAGAACCTTCTGCCCAGGTGTTCCCTCTTACCTTACAGCTGTTCCAAAATAGCCTGCTACTGGTTTTTATTCCCCATAAGCCACTAATATAATAAGAGATTAAGAGATAATCCAGCAATTAGTGACAAATAGCAGGCCCCAAACTTGTTCCTGTTTGACAGACCAGAAATTAATCTGTTTGAATTAGCGCGTTTCACATGTGTCTCCTCACCTTTCCAACTCTAATCTGAAGTGTCAACACGTGGGGAGAGCCACTGCCAGAGCCTACTCCTGTCCGTGCACACTGATACAGCACGATCCCTGCCAGGATTCCCAAAACAAAGCTCCTGTCTGTTCCCCAGCTGCAGCAGCAGCACCCTTCTCCCTGCCCGTGGGCAGGCCAGGTGTCACCACAGCAGGTCCCCTTGGTATAGCTGGGATCTGTCAGCCCTTCCCAAGGACGGGGGCAGGCTCTGTGGCTGCTGTGCTTTTGCAGCAGGGATGGGTATTCACGTAGCTGTTTCAGCATCATCTCCCAGTCCTACACCCTTCACCGGCCTCTTGCTCTTCAGTCGCAGAGTTCCAATGGGTACAGCAGGTTGGTCCACGTTTGCAGCACTTGGAGTTTGTGTTGCCCTATTGAGATGTTAGCACTGCTGTCCAGAAACGCAGCCGTTCACAGATATGCCTGCTTTGCCAGAAGCACTGTGCTTCCCAGGCAAGGGCAGGAAACAAATCCTCCCTCTTGGGAAGCACTGAGCAGAAGGCAGGAGCCCCTCACTGTCTGCTGAGGCCATGCAGATGTGATATGCTCCATTAGATTAGGAAATAAAGTGGTGGCTTGGGAGCGGCAATAAAGAGGTTGCCTCCCATCACAGGGTCTCACAGGATTAAATGAGCCTTATGTTAATGCTGTGTGGACCAGGAGGTTAAATCCTCGGTCTGAAGCAGGCCAGAGGAAACCTGGACCTTAGGTTGTGAGTGGTTTTTTGAGGATGTCCAGCTGGGGGTGGCCCTTGCTTATGGGCCAGTTATGCTCCAAGTTGGCTAGTTCTAGTCCGCTGGTATCAGTTCAATTGAAGAAACGTAAACAACGGTTTTGCTGTTCTCCTGCAAGCTCCATTACACTTAGTAGGCCACTGTTGTAGCTGTTATTGGCAGTTTGTTGCCTGGTCTGTAGCATGTCAGTGTTGGTTAAAATCCTGTCCTCTAATCGCTGGAAATGGCTGACTGTACTGCTGCACTGTATAATGCCACATGCTGTTCTCTAATTTGCAGTGTTTCTGCTGGAAAGCAAATTCCTCCCCCCACCTTCTCCTTCCCCCATTGAAAATGTGACTCATAAGCAGTCTTTAACTATCAAATCCACTTCTGTATTCTCTCAGCGAGGGTTCAATTACAGCTGATACGCCACAGATCTGTAGCTGGAGTGAGGTCACTCCTGCTAGAGAAATAAGATCTCCTTTGTCTATAAGGAAAATGCAACTAACCTTCTACTGTCTCTCCCGCAGGAACAAAAACTGGGACCTGCTCAATTCTCTCTGGGTGTTTTTGTCCTTCTGATTTCTTGTCCATCTCTCACTTGCAGCACACTGTACCCATAAGGCTCTCCCGAAACTGAGCCCAGCTGAGACTGCGCATGTCTGTCACTTGCCTAATACCTCTCTGCTGCGTTTAGCTCTTTGTTTGGAGAGGGGGAGCTGCTCTTCATGGTAGAAGATTTTCCATTCACCACTTGGAACATTTCTTTCACACTTGATAAAATTCGGATCTAAATATATATTCTTCCCAGTGTGTGGTCAACGGGTTTAAAGTGCCTTTGCCATCATCTTTATAGCTGGAGTGGGTGCGTGGGAGGATGTCAGTCTGTGTGATGGCTGGACTCCCTTGCTCTGTGCGTGTGTGTGAGTGTTTTGCACGTGTAAACTTGTCTGTGCTTCCAGCATCTTGCCCAGTGCAGGGGCACCCCCGCAGCACTCTCCATGTGAGTATGTGTGGGATGTGTGGTCCCCTCCACCCTGCCTCCACGAGTAGTGAGCAGGCCAGGAAGGTGGAGGGGCCGGCCCTGCTCCGGGCCAGAGCAGTGCAAGTGTGGTACACTCTTGTCCACGACGTGGAGTGGTGTGTGTGCATGGTGGGAAGTCATGGCTGACCTCTGTAGTCTTGTCTTGTCGTTTCAGTGGTGTGCGGACAGATGAAGCTTGGCCTGTTTTTACTCTCTGTGTTTTTCCTTGTCTTTTTTTATTCCCTCCTCATCTTCATCGCACTCTGCCATCAAACAAAACAAACTTTCATCTCTCAGATCAGCGAGAAGGTTGGTCCTTTTCACTTCTTATCCATCTACAGTACGCCACGTCAGATGGGACTTTTCCAGTAGATAGAGGAGAGCCATCCCCAAAAGGGGAGGGGGCCCTACAGACTCTGGCTCCCTTCCAGGCACGGCCACAGTGTGCCTGATGAAATCTGCTTAGTGTTTGCTGTGACTCTGTTGATGGCATTGCTACTTTGCTTGCATGCCTTTGTTGCTTGAGATTTAAAATGCATAGAATATGTTTTGCATGTGAATTCCAGCCAGGGTGGTTCTGTTCAAAGGTAGGGTGGGAATAGGTGCATGCTACTGTATGTGGAGTCCTTCTCTAACCCATTACCTCTGCTAGGTGCCAGTCTAATACATCTAAACTGCTGCTGCTTTCTGGCCGGGGATCAAGAGCGGTCTTTGGAAGCAGGGATCAGAACAATCTCCAGTCCCCTTGAAAGCTGTTAGGGAGAGTGGGTTCTTCAATTCTACTGTAGCTTTAAAATTTTTAACTTTCTGTAGAGGCAAAAAAGCTTACTTATGATCTCAGCTGGAGAAGAACCCAGCATGCTGCCTTCCCTTGCCACAGGGCAGCAGGGGCAGCTGGCTGAGAGATGCAAGGCCCTTGTGCTGAGGCAGCTTCCATGCTCCTCAACAGTCCCTGTTCTGGGGGTGGCCAGTTTTCCATGCTTGGACAAGGGCCCTTTGCATGAGCAGGTCTGCCTTTCCTTTCTTCCCTGGGGCTGGGTCTTTCTCTTGCTGGCAGGAGAGCAGGGAGCTCTGGCAGTGGCCCCATCCTTACCTAGGATGGCTCAGGGAGGCCCATGGCAACGTGCACAGGAGCTCGTAGCCACTCAGCAAAATTTGGTTTGTGCTTTGCCCTGTTCCATCCCACTGCCCTCGGTGAGCCAGAGGTGAATAAAGGACAATAGTGAAAGGTGACTCGAGCTTTTAAATTAAATCTAGTTCCAGACGTAGCTTGAGGCACTCCTGATTTCACGCTGAGGAAAGCTGGTGTTATTGGCAGAAGTCCTGAGCTAGTTTACAAAGATGACTCCTTCACCAAACAGGAACTGTGTGTGTCTGTCCCTCCACATGTGCTGGAGGAGAGGGATGCTTACAGCAGCTCTCCAGCCTGGCACTGCTCCCGGGTGGCACTGGGAAGAGACCTTGGCTCCTCTCACATATGCCATCAGGTACCTGCATGAGTTGATCTTATAATCATCACCGGAACAAGTTTTAACAAGTTGTCATAGCAGTTGTTCCAGTACACTGACTTTGCTCCCATTTCTTTCCCTGGAACGTGCTCCCATTTAGATTGTATGGAAGCACGAGGTCCTTGTTGTTTACCCTCTAAAAATAGATTACATGGAGGATAAAATTACCTGAGCCCAAGACAACGATGAAAAATGGGAACAAGGAAGAAAAGAGAAGAAATTAAAGCCAAGGCCCAAAGCCTCCCAGATTTCAGTGAACTTGAAGCACCGCTGTGATGGCTCAGGCACCTCTGGAGAATAAACCTTTGACAGGGCACTTAAACGTTTTAGCCGCATGGTTTAGCTGAGGGGAGGCAGCCGAGAATGGCTATAAGCCAGCAGGAGCGGATAATTTCTCATTCTTTGTGTCGACCCCTCCTTCCCTCCCCACCAAAAATACCCACATACACAAATATTTAATGTGGAGCCAGAAATTAGTTTCTAAATATTCCATTGGGATTTGCCGTGCTTATAATTTGTTTGGCACTGATAATTATATCTTACATTTTTCCAGCTTTACTTAAAACTGTGTACTGCTCACCCATGCATTTAATTATTGCTCTGTGACTGCTACAAGGTTATTTATTAACGAGTTATTTTATCTTGATACAGTGGATCTTTTCTCTTATTCTCCTCCTTAATGTTGTGTTATTTTCATCAGAGAAATTTCAGAGAGTGAATGCAAATTGCATAGCTCCACAATCTTGCTCTCCCTTACTTTGCTATTAGTATGTCAGTATGCTGAATGCTGATGTGTCTCCAGCGCTGCACCACTGTAATGATATATCCTCTTTTATATGTGGTTGTCAGCGCAAATAATTAGACCTAAAAGTTATAGCTGAAATATAATCCAAAAATGGCAAGGCCCTGTTTTGGAAATTGTCTATAAAATGTCAGCACTCAAGGATGCATTGGGAGCATAAATAGTACAGCATTGTTTGAGCACAAGATTAGACTGTAAATGCATTTTTTCTGGTTCCAATTTTTCCTCTCCTGCTGTTGATTCTGTCAATAGATTGTGAGACTCCAGCAACTGCCTTTCTATTTGAAGTCCTTCCTTAAAATGATTGCACTAGGGAGAGATGAAAGGTGTCTACTGATGAGTAAACCATGCAGACTGATGATCATGTTTGAGGATATCTCCTAAATTCACTCCTTCCGGACTTTAGGGAGATGGTTCCTGAGGAATATGGAAGTTTTGGGCAGGATAGCATTGTTGGTGAGGGCACAAACACACCCCATGTACCAAGGATCCTCCAGCTTGCCGGCTGGAGTAAAGAAGTTGGACAGTGTCACCTTCTCAAAGACATGCCCCCGCATCACTCTGTACTGTTCACCCCTCAAGAGGTTAGTGCAGAGACCTCCAAACTTGCCTTTGCTGTGCTGAGGGCCAGGGAGGAGCAGCACAGCCCAGGCAGTGCTGGTGCTTCTTCAGAGCGGATGGGACTTCAGACTGATGCTCCTTTGTGCAGAGGAAGAGCAAAGGGTAGAGGATGTCAGGACAGTGGTGCAGGGCCACTGGGACCACAGCAGCTGGGATCACCCCAGAGAGGAGCAGAGAAGCATCCAGAGCACAGGCACATTGCCATGGGCAGCACCCAGCAAGCCTGCAATGCACATGTCAGGAGGGGAAGGATGGAGCCTGGGGTTAGATGCCAGCTGGGCATGGTGGGAAAGAAACCCAGAATCAAGAACAGTCAAGTGAAGGTCCCCACATCTCTGCGAGCTGGAGGGAGGGGTGTGAGTACTATCATTTGCTCAGCCGTACCGTGGCCAAGACAGCCAGCAGGGAAAGCAGTTTGGTTTCCCCTTCCCTAGCAGCACAGTGCAGTTTTGGAAGCATGAGCAGTCCTCTGAGCACCGTTGTGTTTTCAGCAGAGCCTTACCGTGTGCCAGCAGTGTCTCAGCACGCGAGAGCGGGGCTAACAGCACCGGCCTGTGAGCCCTGAGCACTTGTGCCCAGAGCTCAGAGCCTACAACTCTTGCAGACAGAGGTGGGGGGAGGAATGGGGGGGGTCCCTGGTTCTCTAAGAGGGTAACGTCACCCTCAGAGGGGAACCTGAGAAGTTAGGAAGCAGCCACTTCTGTGGTGAAAGGAGCCAGGCAATCGATTCATGCTCTTTGCTCTCAAGGCAAGGACTGTGCATGTTAATGCATGCTAAATTATTAACATTTCTCAATCTCAACCTTTGTGGCTGTTGTGTTGCCTGCTTCTCTCCTTCCTCCCCATGGTCTCCCCAAGTGAGTGGGGAACCAGTCTCCACACTGTCCTTTCTTCCTGTCCTGTGGGATCCAGGTCACAGGCTCAGGTTGCCCTGCACTGCTCACCACTCCAGGGTTTCACTTCACTTCCCAGGGAATGCTCTCTACAAGGAGCTGCGCTGAATAGTGGAGCAGCACAGAGCCCTTATGATGCCTATTCTTGGGATGAATGACAATGAATCTCATTTTTGACAGTCTGCTGGTTCAACTAAACCTCTGTATTATACTATTGTCCATTGAAATCATTTTAATATTCACAGCAGTTTTCTCTGTGCTGTTCTTGCAAAACCTCCAAACCACCTTCTCTGATCTTTATCCAAAAAGAAGATTAAAAAAAATTACTGCAAATTCTCATCAAGAAAATTTTAATAAAAAGGGAAATTTCATTGCTGCAAGAAATGAAGAAAACCAAAAATTTCTGGGGCACTCAAGGTAGCATCATGGGCTGTGCTAGCCCATGTGATTTGACTTGTAAATTGGACAGAAATTCTAAGAATGCAGCTTTTTGAGGAGTTACACTGATTTAAATTATTACCAGACTTATGCTAGAAAAGCAAGTGACTTAAATCGCTGGCTTGAGCCTGAGGAATGTGTTGATGGTGCTCTGCAAGCTGCTGTGAGAGCTCTGCCAGCTCTCACTAATGCTAACTGACAGCATCTCCCCTTCTCCCTCTGTACTGGCTGGGACGAGAAGCTGCCAATTATCCCCCAAGAGGATGGGAGGCTGATGGAGCCCGTCCCTTCCTTCGCACGTGCTCCTGCCAGAGTATCATCTGGGCCAGACCTCTCACCGAAGGCGTTGTCCTGACCCCCTCCTCCCTCCTGTGTTGAGAGCTGACCCCTGCACGTGGCATCCATTTTTAGCAGCTGCGGTGCCTTGGGCACCATGGCTCTCTGGCGTGGAGCAAAGAGCCCATCTTAGCAGCTCTGCCGGTGTGCTAATGAGGGGAGGCCAGCTCAGCCGTTCTGGGTCGCAAAAATACACCACAGAGGCCTGTTTAACAGCTCATCTGTTGCCAGGCTTGCGAGCTGAGGCCCTGCACAGCTTCCTGGCGTGCCGCGGGCTGCAGTGTACAGGAGGCACGGCCCGTGTCGAGGTCGGCAACGCCGCAGCCTGGCCACCTTCCTGTACGGTTTGATATGCAGGAGAGTTTTCCTTGCTATTCATCCCTTTCCTAGGCGAATGGACAGGCCAGCCACCTCTGCTGCTCCCCTGTAGGTAGGAGAGGGGGGACCCACTTCTGAAGGGATTCAGCCTCTCTCTTCATCCTGCAAAGTGCTGCCGAGAGAGCCCCCAGCCCCTTTAGAAGTGCACCTCCCCTTTGGGCAGCACAGGGGAGCAGGGGATGCTCGGCTGCTGGCTTCCCTGGGGAGAGGTGGTTGCAGTGCTCACAGGCACTGCCTCTGCAGGACACATCGAGGGGGGCACAGCACTGGTGGGGCTCTCAGGAGCACCCTGAGAGCAGTGCTTGGCACAGGGACACAGAGTGGGGTGCAGGGGCGTCTGCAGTGGGCTGTGCTGCCTCTGGTCTCACAGGGCTGGGAGTCAAAATGTGCTTGTGCATGCTGGGCTCTGACATTCCTGCATGGCCTCCTGTCCTCCAGCCTCGTCTTCCCATGTCCTTGTATGTGAGTTACTGTGCACCTTCCCTCTCCCTGTCCTGCCCTCGCTCCACTTTCTCTCCAACTCCAGAGTGGCCTCCAGTGTCTGCCAACCAGTTTGTCTGGTGCATGTGTGTGAGTGCTCTGTGCACACCTATGGCTTTATCCTCAAAGTTTGCTCTTTTTTATTTTAGTATAGTGTGGGTGGGTGGGTTTGGTCCTTGGATGGGGACGAAGTTTGAACAGCTTCTACCTGAAATAATTTGATGCCATGTTCATTGGAAAACAAAACCTGACTCTTAACGAATGGTACTGGGATGCTTTGGTTGTAAATACACGCCATCATGTTAAACCATTGCCATGTCCATCAGGTTAACTCTGTATTCTCATGACTGTGTAGCACTTTCAGTTCTGTCTCATTTGGGGAGTGCTGCCCCATCAGTCAGGTAACGCCTCACTGGCAATCGCTCATGTAGCTATTGATTTGAGATTTAATAATTGATTAAAAGAAACAACCAGCAAGACTTTGGATTTAGACATTAAAAAAAAAAAAAAAGCAAAGCAAGTTATCCTTCCCCTGACTGGTAAGGAGCTAATGAGCCCTGTTTTGTCACTGAGACGATGTGTAGTACACACACTATGTTGACAGTATTGTCTAATTTATCACGAAGTCTTAGCTCTGTTGTACATGCTAGCATGGGGGCTTCCGTGTTCAGTCTATTTCTGCAAGCCTGTTGGTTTGGGAATGAATCATCAAAGAGAGCACTAGTGAAATTTGATTTGGGGAGAGTCAGCTTGGCAAGCGGAGCTGACACCTCTGTGGCTGGGCTGTCAGCGGCTTTACCGTCTGTGGAGACACTGTGGTGGCAGGAGCCAGGCCAGCAGAGCCATGTCCCCCCAGGCCCCCAATGCTCCTGGGGCCGCCTGTGCCTGCGGCTTGTTGTGAGCTGGCACCACTCAGGCTCCTGCCTGATTTCCACCTGCCCCCAGCACCACGGCTCCTGGCTGCTCCGCCAGCCCAATGCACTGATGGAGGAGTCTAATTGGCAGGGAGAGGCTCCTCAGGAGCCGGTCAGTCATGAACCCAGCCGATGCTCTGGGGCTGCCTTTCTGATGGAGGAGGCTAGAAGAGAGCAGGGCTGCTGGGCAAGACACGTTTGAGCAGTTTCCCTTTTTAACTACAGACTAAAATGAGCTTGCCCAGAGGAGACGAAGATTTACCGAGCACAGTTGTTTCTCTACCCTTGCTTAAATAGGCCCATAACACTAACCCTGAAGAAGGGGCCTCATTCCTCAGTGTCATTTTCCTGACGGGAATGCATATGGCAGGCAGCTTTAGAGCTTTATTGTAGCTGAGAGTTGCTTACAAATAAGTCTTGAATGAAATACCCAGCAAGGGATTGATATGAAGAGAAGCTGTGCAATGAAATAAGGAGGAATACATCTCCCAAAGTGCTGCCACAAAGGTGGGGAGGGTTCTGCCAGCCCAGCTCTCTTCTGTCAAAATGCATATGATCTCACATCTGTCAGGATTAGTTCTCTCCTGCCCAGCAAGGTGATCTGTTCAGGCCCTGACAATGTCATGCAGCTCTGGTGACTATTTTTTCTGAGCCAAGGTAGAACCTGAGTTACATTTTGAAAGGAATTATATTTTATTTAGCAGCACACATTTGCTAATTCAGAAAGAAACCCTTCTGCTGCTCCTGCCCAAACCATGCGAGGTTTAGAGGACGAGTTGCTTTACTCTAGAGCTAATAAATTGAGCAGGTAATTCCGTTTTGCAGAGCTTCAGCGGGCCCTGCACAGAGAGAGTGTGTGACTGGCATTTGTGCATGCTCTCTAATTAGAGGAATGTAATTTAAATGGAAGAATGTTTCATGTTAGTAATATGATTTCAAAAGGCTATGTTTGGAGGGAATGGATTGAGCCATCCCTTAATGAGTTCTTCTAATAAGATGCCAATGGCTAAGGAAGGAGAGCAAAGTGTGTGCAATTTGGCAAAGCAGTGAACAGCTTTTGCACTTCGTTTTTTCTGTCCCGAGGGATAGACAGGCAAAAACGTTGAACCCCCCTCACGTACCTCCGTGATGCATCTGACTGCTCCCTGTTGGTTCTGTGACCCTACTAGCTGTCTCCTCCTTGTTTCAGTGCGGCGTGTTGCTCCTCGATTCTCTATCCCTCCGAGCAACCACGAGGTGATGCCAGGGGGGAGCGTGAACCTCACATGCGTGGCGGTAGGTGCTCCGATGCCCTACGTGAAGTGGATGGCTGGTGTGGAGGAACTGACCAAAGAAGATGAGATGCCCGTTGGTAGGAATGTCCTGGAGCTGAATAACATCGTGCAGTCTGCCAACTACACCTGCGTGGCCATCTCCTCCCTTGGCATGATCGAAGCCACAGCCCAGATCACTGTCAAAGGTAAGGAACTGTTCCTTGTGGTGCTCCTACTTGGGTTTCAACAATGTAGCCCTTCGCCAAAGTGTTTTTGGGTGCACCCAACTGACCACAGTCTCCTGTGAGTTTTCCACCTTGCAAGGGAGGCTCCCAAACCCACAACTTGGGTTTTGGGTTTTTTCATGCTCACAGTATAGTATTTGCTTTGGAGGTTGTTTCCTCTCTCCCTATACGTGGCATGATGGGAGACGGGCTTGTGTCAGACTGGGTCCCTGTTATGCCACAAAGGAACCTCATTGAGTCTGTGCTCATCCCACCAAATTCTGGCTTCTTGCATGTATCAGCAGGATCAGTTCAGCGCAGATCAGTGGCAGGACACCAGCTGTCCTTTCTTGCACTAAGATCAGGACAGGAAGGTTAATCCCAGCAATGTAAAGTATGTGTGGGGCTCACCAGAATGAGCATCCTGGCCCTGTGCAGGGAGGAGATATACTTGTTCATTTTAAAATTATTGCATATTCCTCTGTCACTTTTCTTTTTTCCCTTACAGCTCTTTCTCTCTCTCTCTTTCTCTCTTTCTTTCTTTCTCTCTCTCTTTCTCTCTTTCCCTCTTTCTCTCTTTCTGTTTCTCTTGTTGCTGTCCTTAAGACATACTTCCTGCTGCCCTTTCACAAGTAGCTTTGCCACAAAGAGGACATTACTGCTGATTGCTGACCACTGGGTACAGGGCAGCCCACCCAGACAGCTCCATAATTGGAGGCTGAAGTATGTGTTCTGCCTTTCCCATCTGGGGCCAAGCAGGCCCACACTATCCCTTTCCTCCTCTCCTTGCAGTTCATTTTCCACAAATAAGTCATCTTTTGAGTCTGTCTGTTCTTGCAATCCCCCTCTTGCACTATTGCCACCTTTAGCACCAAGTCCCTGCTTGAACAAATCACAGAATTGGGTGTTAGCCCTCTCTGACCTGGAGATTAGCAGCAAATTCTCTTTTCCCTGATGCTCGTCAGAGGATGCTTTTAACCTTAGCCACATACTGCTCCCTTTACTCACAGTGCCTGCTAGTCAGTACCTTTTCCAGCCCCCATTTTCTTACAGAGCACAGGGGTTGCCTTGGTTATAGTACACACCCAAGAGTGTATGGAAGAAAGAGGCATAACAGGAAGGTGGTTTGGACATGGTGGGAGGAAGTCGGCACTGCACCATTGCACTGATGGTTCCCAGTATTTACCTCTTTGTACCTGGGACAACGCTGCTTCACTGTCTCTTTAGCTGACATGATGCCCACTGCTAACCCAGGACTGCAGAGGCCCCCAGGACAAGGAGCAGTCTGCTTAGTTCCTTTAGCCTTTTGCTGTCCTCCTTGTTTCTCTGTCTGTCTTTCCTGCACCTTCACTCTGGATGTCTTACTGCCTCTGTCCCTAACTCCTTCACCTGGTGTTGCTTCTCCTGTGCTTGCTGGAAAGTAGACCATTTGCAGGACAGACAGGAGAAGCAAGATGACACAGAGCTGATTGCAGGAAGTGCATAGAAGGTACCAGACCTGCCCCTTGCTCACATGAAGGCTGCACACCCAAGAGCTGTCAGGAATCAAGCTTGAGGCTTTCCAAAGGAAAGGGTGGATGAGTGTCATCTGTCCTTGAAAACCTGAGTGAGGCTGTCAATTTCATGGATGCTCTAGGAAGTGTTTTGCTCCAGGCTGTAATAGCGGGCAGGATGTGTTTGCCCTCC
This sequence comes from Scolopax mira, assembly GCA_004320125.1. Classification (NCBI taxonomy): domain Eukaryota; kingdom Metazoa; phylum Chordata; class Aves; order Charadriiformes; family Scolopacidae; genus Scolopax; species Scolopax mira. The sequence goes on from BJBW01017319.1 coordinate 48,027, forward strand.
CCGGGTGCTCCATGGGTAGTGGTGCAGTGACCTTCCCTCCTGTACCAGCTCAGCCCTTGCCAATTTTCTCAGTATTCATGTTGCAGTAGCACTGGAAAAGGCATCCTCCCTGGCAGTTGGAGCAGGCATGTTCCTGAGCTAAAGAGCCTGCCCTCCTCAGCTGAACCATGTGGAAACTGGAAGCCTGATGGCTTTGCCAAAGAGTGAATACTTGAGGATCTTAGTTTGAGCTGAGCATTTTTCTTAATTCCTCATCAAGCACAGCTGCATTACAGGTCACTAATGACTTTAACTAGAATGATTCATAGAAGGCTTAAACTTACTGTAGACATTGTCTTAAAGTATTTGTGTATTCTGCAAATCTCTCTCACTCGTTCTTTTTCTTTGTTCTTTGTTTGGTAAAATGGCAAATCTGGAAATGTTTGCTTGCAGAAGTTGCATTCTCATTAACACTTCAGAGATGTCAGTGTCTCAGAGTTCTTCTGTAACAGTTTATTGTCTGGTTGCAGTTTGACACACCACCCAGTGAAATAGTGGATGTGAAAGTTGGTAATTTCTCTGGCTGTATCCCTCCTGCATGTTCTATAGTACTTACAAGGCATCCCCTTTCCAACCCATCTAACAGCACTGTCCATGAACTCCCAATGGCCTAAGATGCTGTCTCTGTGGAAGCAGGAGCAAAGCTCCAGATTACCTGTGGTGCTCTGTTTGCTTTACTGTATCCCTTTGTAAATTAGCCACACACCTGGCTTCTGGGGCCAACCCAGCCCACCAAGCACCTTCCACTGCCAGCTGAACCCCCATGACAGAAACATTCCTGCATCCCCGTTGAATTACCTTTATTTAGCCTGCTGCTGGTAAGTGCGTCAAGCACGTCTAATAACATGATTGCTCTGTTTATCCTTCCATTAAGAACCACTTCAAGCAATATATGGTAATATAAAAATGCATGTTCTAGAGTATGAAATGATTTCTGCCTTTTAAAGAAGAATGTTAATGGGAGGTGGCAGCTCCATTTTTATCCCTGTGCACATTGCAGGGTTGGAGCCGACTGAATTATTTAAATCACACCTCTCTGCCTTCCAATTGCAGCACTACCAAAACCTCCAACAGAGCCATTAGTGACTGAAACGACAGCTACCAGCGTGACCCTCACCTGGGATTCGGGCAACTCCGACCCCATTTCATATTACGTCATCCAGTACAAGCCCAAATCCACGGAGGGTCAGTTCCAGGAGGTGGATGGTGTGGCAACGACCCGCTATAGCATAGGTGGGCTCAGCCCCTTCTCAGAGTATGAGTTCCGGGTCATCGCAGTCAACAACATTGGCAGGGGTCCCCCCAGTGACCTGGTGGAGGCCCGGACAGGAGAGCAAGCTCCTTCAAGCCCACCCCTCAAAGTCCAGGCACGGATGCTGAGCGCCAGCACCATGCTGGTCCAGTGGGAGCAGCCAGAGGAGCCAAATGGGCAGATCAGAGGGTACCGCGTTTACTATACCACCGACCCCCACCTGCCTTTGAGCATGTGGCAGAAACACAACACTGACGACAGCCACCTCACCACCGTCGGGAGCCTCATCACAGGGACCACGTACAGTATCCGTGTCCTGGCCTTTACTTCAGTGGGTGACGGGCCCCCCTCGGACATCATCCAGGTCAAAACGCAGCAAGGAGGTACGTATGGAGTGAGGTGCTGCAGATCCAAGTCCACCCCGGTGGTGTGCAGCTTAGCCATGTGTCTGACCTGCACCAGGCATCGCAGCTGCACTTGCTGTTCAAATGGTTGCATGTCAGAGCAGCATCCCCACCCCACAGCCATCAAAGTTAAGCTCTCAGCGTGTCCTGGGGAGTTGGTATCAATCTCTGTACAAGTCCTCTGTACTGCTCTCAGTTTTGCCTGGGATACGATGGCCAACAATGTGACATGAGGTCCTGGGCATGAACCTGTGCAACGGTGCTGGGCCCATCTGGGGTGTGAATGCACAAGTGGAAGGAAGGAGCCAGGATGCAGTCAGTAGCTGGAAGGGAGCACAATTCCTGTAGTCACCTACCTGGGTCCCAGAGGTGCTTGCATGTTGCCTGGGCTGTTCCAAGAGCATAATACTGGGGAGAGGGAAGAAGGGAGGGTTCAGAGGGAATGAAGGAGGATCCTCACAAGGTGAAAGAGAAGCCTCTTCCTGCATCTGCCTCCTGATGCTAACCATGTGTTTGGTCCCCAGTTCCTGCCCAGCCAGCTGACTTCCAGGCAGAAGCAGAGTCTGATACCCGCATCCTGTTGACCTGGCTGCCTGCCTCTCAGGAACGCATTACCAAATATGAGCTGCTCTACTGGGAAGGGGAGGATGGCACTCAGGTGAGGATCCTGCCTCTGTGTCAGCAGCACTTGGGGCCTCACATCGCAATTGCGCAGCTTGGGAAGGGTGTCTGCTTGAGCAGACAGGACTGTTTCTTCTCCGTGTTTCTTCTGTCTCATGGGTGTGTGATAGGAGTATGGCAATCTCTGTCTGACTTCTGTGTAAGTGATCTCAAAAGTGTTTGTTGATGCCCAGCAAATTAGCTAGTGACTGGTTTAGGACTGGAAAGGCTCCAGAATATCATGACACCTTCCCTGAGGCATCCTTAATGCTGGTGCCTTTAAATTGTTGACCAAGCCAGTAGGGCTTCCAAATGGGTCTAAAATGGCCTGCAAAATGTGTTTGCAACTCCAGGGATGGTTAGACTTAAGGAGCAGATTGAGGGTGACCTAGAGAGAGCCCTTCCATGTTTGCTGTCAGGTCCCTATAAGAAGTCCATCTCTCCATATCAAAAGTAGTGCTGGCTGCAGGGCAGCACAGTGAGAACTGTGCCATGGCAGCATCATAGTGTCCCCTGGTCCTTTCCTCCTCCTGCCATGTTTATAGAGGCAGGAGAGCTGCCAGAGATAAGTGCCCACCAGGTGAAGTGGCAGCAAAACAAGTCCTTTGCCAGCACTGTTCAGGTGCATTACAGGTGCCAACTACTCCAGGACAAGGGCTTTACTGTGCTTCACAGGCAGACATTGTCTGTTGGGAGGAAACAAATCCATGTGTCCCGTGTCCCTTGTCTGAACTGTATAGCTAGACCCTGCCTTCCCACAAAGCTGTCAGACAGTCAGTGCAGTCTGGACACCAGGCAGTGTAGCCTGGTTTCCAGAGAGGTCTGCTTCCCTACAGAGTCCTTGTATTTCACCCAGGAAGCTCCATGCTTTGGAGTCCTGCAGGACTGCAGCAGGTTTGGCAGCGTGGCTGTGACTGTCTGTGGGGCCAGAACGGGCTGCCTATTCCCTTAGCATTGTGAGCTGAGCACCAGCTTTTCTGTATGCTCCAACTACACCAAATAATCTGTCTTTCCCTTTATTTGCCAGCAAAAGATGGAGTTTGACCCAACGTCCTCTTATGCTGTGGAAGGTCTCAAACCAGACACGCTGTATAAGTTCCGTCTGGGTGCCCGCTCAGAGCTGGGGGTAGGAGTCTACACCCCCACAATCGAAGCCAGAACTGCCCAATCCAGTAAGTGTCTGACACTCTGCACTCCTGAAGACCAAGCAAAAGCAGTCCAGTTTCCATCGCCTGGGCGCAGAGCAGCTCGGTGCCTCTGCCCTTGTGGGCCTGCAGGGATGCTGGTGTGTGGTTTGCTAAAGGGTGGAATGGGGAAAGTCAGCTGGGGTTTTGGATCAGGGCTCTTTGGCAGAGGGGGTGCACCCAAGTGGTAAGTTCTTTCTTCATGTCCCTTTGATCATGCTGTCTTTTCCTAAGGGTAGATTCATAAAAAGTGATGGAGGAGTGAAACAGGTTGGGAAATTGCTTTGGAGAGACTGATTTGAGTGGGCTTGTGCATCTCTATGAATTCACTCCCATGCAGACGAGCTGTCTGGACAGGCAGCATATGGGTGTTTGGCTCTAAGTGTGGCTGTCTCCAAACCATTGGGGTTTCACCCCTTCACTCCCCATTCCAGCTGCCTCACTGCCACAGAAGGCCATCTCTGGTCCATACACTTGATTGCAAGGTGAGACATACTTTGAGGCCAGATGTGCCTGTGGCTGTCAGGCAGCTGGAGGAGACAGTTTGGGAAAGTGGGTGTTTCCCTGGGTTGTGTGAGCAAGTGAGGCTGCTGCTTCTGGGACTGCAGCTCTAGGGGAAACCAGAACAAGCTGCAGCCGAGTTAATAGAGAGGCTAGATAATGAGGTGACCCAGGCAATATCACTTTCATCCTGGCTCTGCCCTGTGTGATCACAGAGCAGGAGTTCACATTGCTCTGATTGGCAGCTCAAAGTGCTGCACATAAGCAGATTAGGGCTATCAAAGGGCCCTGCGATAAGCTCGTTTTCACTAACGATTTTTGGGCTTGCCATTATGCAAAGAGCATTAAAAGGGGGGAAAAAAAAGACATTTCCGTTAGCACCGTCTGTCTGGGATTTACTAGCTATGTGGGGTGAGCAGTTGGCAAAGGCAGCTAGCCTTCCCTGCAGGGAGGGCGTCAGCATGCACAGCAGCTGAGAGCCTGAGATGGCCATTAGAAAGGAAACTCAGGCGGGGAAGAGAAGCTTTGCTCACTACTGGAACGACCTTCTCTTTGAGGAAAACTCAGCTTCATTAACATATCAGTCGCAGGGATTCCTCCACCTCGTTAAGTGAACTAATGGTGTCTTAGTGCGGCACGATAGACAGGTATGAAAATGGAGAGAGGTTCAGATCATGCAGTTATAAATATTTGAATACTGAGAACAAATTCTGAGTGTGGGGATTTGTATATCCATTTCAGATAGCTTTTGTATTGATAGGCAAAGGTTGAAAAAGCTCTCCTGCCACTTAAATTAATTCCATCAGTGGATGCTCTTATCCTTGAACACACTTAATCAGAGACGGCTCCATGCATAAATGAGTCCTTCAGAATCTCACAACTGTCCAAGTAAGAGAAACCTTTGCTTCATGGACTCTTCAAGGCAGACATCTTCCCATGGCCCACTCCATACACTGTGTGCTCACAGGGTATCTCACATGGGTCTGTTTTTAAGTTTTCGTTTCACTGGCCAGTGGAGCAGTAGCTGACTGGTTCTGACATTTGTTTAGTAAGAGAGATGTGCACTGGTTGGAAGAGATTTGGCCAACTGCCACAGGAATACCTTGCCTTGGCCGGTGAAATCCTCCTTACATTGAGGGACCTAAGAGTTCTTTGATTTATCCAAAAGGTGACTATTGGGCTTTTCGTGTGCTCTCTCTGCTCAGGAGTGGTAGGGATGCTTATCCAGGAAGGCCAGAGATATGCAGTGCCCTTTTGCACCTCTCCAGCAGCACAGCTCAGAAACCCATCTCCTGAGATGACAGCTGCCTTCTGGGCTGTCTCCCCTGCTAAGCTGCTTGCTTAGTTGCTGGGCACCCTGCAAAAAGTACAAGCAATTCTGCTTTGAGGACCTGAGGAGCACGGGGGAGTTTTCCAGGAGTCTGCAGTGCCTCAGGCAAGCAGTATGATGCAGGAGAGGAGCGTCAGCTCTGTGCCCATCAGGCCTCAGTATTAAAATGCTCTTCTCACTTGAAATACGAAGATGGGTCTTGAGGCTGCTTTTTCCCTAGCTTAGGGAGTAGGAGGGCTGGATGGGTGCATAGGGCTGCTGTGGGCCAGTGGAGGAGGCTGGTGTTTGCAGCCTGGAGGCAGCAGAGGTTTGCAGAGTGTGCGTGTGGGTACCTCTGTGTGTGTGGGTGCATGTTGGCCACCCAGTCTGCTCTTTGCTGGCCCCAGGAGGGACACTTCCACTCTTTGTGCATTTTAATTTGATCCCGTTCATGTTACCAAATTTTATTTTGCTTTCTTTAAGTGTTAATCTAAGTTTTTGCCTTGCATGTCATGTGTGTGACTCTTACCCAGTCAACAGCCAAAGTTTGACCTGCCCACGTTTCCAGCCAAAATTGCCTTTGGAGAAAGGAGCTCACTACTGCATCCTAAAGGATGCCCAAAGCAAGACCAAGTCTCCTCTGGGAAGGGCCTCTCTGCAGACAGTGGCAACCTCCTTATGTCTCACCTGTCCCCTCTGAGGGATGCCACCAGGTGCTGTGTCTACCTTACGCCCTCCCTGAATTCACTCTTGATGTTACTTTGGTGCTATATCTTCCTACTCTCTTCCCTGCCCCTTCTCTGCTGATTAACCAAAAGAGTGTGAGGATTTATTTTCTACCCCTGCTCCTTTCTGGTATGCCAGATGGCAGGGCTGATCCCGTTCTGCAACTGTTTGCTTCCACGCACTGCTTTGACTCCTCTTTCCTCCAGTGTAGCTCCCGTAGCAGCAGCCTGACTCTGCTCAGGCATCATCTCTTCCAGTTCCATCACTGCCCGCTCTCCCTCCATCTTTTCTCTCTCCAGGCATCCCAGCCCAGTCACAAGGGATGGAACCTACTCCCTCAGAAGCAAGATACCTTGTACCCCGTTACTGCTTGGCCAGACAGCTTCCTAGCCTTAGAGCAACTGTACGTGCTTTTTTGGTGATGGTGCCCTGCCCTGTCTGTTTAGGGCTTTTGCCTTCTTAAGGCTCTTGCTGCTGCTGCCATGAGAGGTAGTCCCATACTGCTAGTGCCCTTTTGCAACAGAACAGCAGTTCTGCAAAGCTGGAGAAGGGAATGAACCAGACAAGTGTCCTAGAGATGCTCTGCTTTGTCCAGGTCATCTCTCCTTTCTAGATCCCTCTCTTCCTCCCCAGATTTGTTTCACTGCTCTTCCCCAGCAATGCTATGTATAGGAGACTGCTCCTCATCCTGATGAGAAGTGTCTGCTGCCCAGATCCCAGTTCTCGCCCCAGGGCGAGTTAATGCTGCTGGAGCTTAGAAGTTGATGCAAACTTGCAAACTGCAGGTAGTTTTTTGGGTTGGGTTTTTTTTTTGTTTTTTTTTTTACCTGGGAGGGCATAAGACCTACCCACCTTCCCCTGTAGAGCTCCATAGGCCAGGAAGCTACCGAGGCAGGTGCCCAGTTTGGCAGGCATGAAGCAGTCAGTCCCAGGTACTAGGCACACATGCAGAGCAGCACAACCATGTTATCTGCTCTTTCCACATGGTGACTGGCTCCCACCTGGGTCAGTGAGTGCTGCTCACAGCTGATGGTTGTGATTTCAAACCCCGCCTGGACACACTCCAGCCAACCCCAGTCACCTGCTTTCCCTACCCTCTTTTGTTTCCTCCACTTGTCTTGGAGCAGGTTTTTGCAAGCCTTCAGACAATCTGGTGTGTGAGCTTCCCCTTCTGCCACTCTTGCCTTCTGTAGCTTCCTACCTCTTCTGGTTTCCATCTGTTTCAGATCTTCACTGAAAGCATCTTTCTTCTCCCCACCAATCTCTCTCTCCCCCCTCCCTTCCTTTACTGCCATTTGTTGTGTTTGGTAAAGTGAGCGTCCAGAACTGCTTTGGGAAGAGGTGTTCTCTGATGCAGAACAGCACTTCTGTCTCCATGCTGTTCATCAGGCTTTCAAATACAAATTGCCCTTAGTGTCATCTTTGATGATCTGCGAGGAAGGCAAGCGGTTGTCCTGGAGGCTACTGGCTGAATTTCCATGTGTATTTTCAGTGCTCAGTTGGCTGGGTAAAAGTTCCCTGTGCATTTTGGTTTGTCCTTCCACTCATTTCCCTTCATCTCCCCACTTCATTTATTTATCCCCAGCCCCCTCCGCCCCACCCCAAGAAGTCGAGTGTGTAAGCACCAGCTCCACTACCATCCGGGTAAGTTGGGTGCCACCGCCTGCCCAGAGCCGCAATGGGGTCATCACCCAGTACTCCATTGCGTACCAGGCAGTGGAAGGAGATGACAACACCAAGCATGTGGTGGATGGCATTGGACGGGAGCACTCCAGCTGGGAAATCAAGGACCTGGAGAAATGGACCGAGTACAAGGTGTGGGTAAGGGCTCACACCGATGTGGGGCCAGGACCGGAGAGCATCCCCGTGCATGTGCGCACTGATGAGGATGGTAGGTGTTACTGAACAGCTTCTTCATCTACTGCCTTGGGGTAACTGGGACTCTCCCAGCTGACTTGCTGGGAAAGGGGGGAAAGGGAGTTGGGAATATTGGTCTGGGGGTGCTTTTCAAGCAGGATTGGAGGCTGTTGAGAGCAACGCTGTTATCAGCTGCTCCCAGGAGCGCTGCCCTAGAGCGGGGTAGGGGAATTGTTCTGCTGGCCTTTGCTCCGATATGATGGTTGCCTCCAGGCTGTGGATCTGATATCCTGGCGTGGTCCCACAAGGGTTGTGTGTGTGTTAGCAGTGCTTCATAGCACGTGTGAGGAGGCATTAGGTTGATTTGCCATTTTGGCTTTCTAGTGTTTGGTGGTTTCCATTTTACTGAAGGTAATGTAAGTTCTCCCAGCCAAAGGCTTCTCTCACATTGAGAGATCAGGACTTGAAGTTTACTTACTGGCCTGAAATCCAGCAAACTAAAGAGGGGGGAAAAAATCCATTTGAAACTTGTAGATATCGCAGGAAAGCTGCTTCCTGCCCCAGCTTCCAGGCAAGCCACAGCTTATATAAATCTGCTCTTCTGCTCAAGAGTCAGAATATCGCCTGTACAGAACACTTTACTGGATACGACAGCTTTAAAGAGAAATTGCTTTGTATTAGCAGGGCTGTCAGTTATGTCATCATGACTTAAGCCTTTTCCTTTGAAAGTGCCAGAGCTTAGGGTGACAGTAGGAGCTTTCCATGGCTTCACGCTGACCCCAGAAGCTGCAGATTTAATGGGAGAAGAAAGAGATGCAGCATCCAGGCAAAGAAAGGATGATCTCTGCATTGCCCAGGCAGTGTAGCGAATTGAAACCAGACATGTTACAGTTTCCCTAAATGGGCTGCCACTGTCCCCCACGTCTCCCTGGCTCTGGAAGTGGCGTCTGGGAATGCTCACTGACTGCATTCCTGGGCTGGCAAACACATCTGTGTTTGTCCTGCTGCCTGTATTGCTTGCTTCAGTTCTCATTCAGCAGAGTTGTTTGTAGCCTAGGGAAAGCTGCTACCCCAGAAATGTCACCACAAGCTCTCTCAGTTAGTTTTTGGGCACCATGGTTGGACATTCCAGCTTAGCTGTCAGGAGTGATTTCATATCCCTCTGACATGCTGATGTTTAGTAGATGCTCGTGATGAAGGAATGAGAAATGCTAAACTGTGATCTGGTAACAAATTGAACTTTCCCTGTTTGGGTCTCAGATGCAGCACACGCTTCCTATAATGAGGTAGGATAGAGTTCCTCAAAACGCTGTGGTCTGCTCACATTCACATCTTTTCTTGTCCCTGCAACATCCCTATATCACATTCTGCCAAGGCCTCCCGCCTGCTCTTGCCAGCAGAGCTTGACACACAGCTTCTGTCTGGTTCTCAGGGAGTATCTTGTTTTTCGCTTGGACTCCCAACTGTGTGTGTGGGCAGGTGTCTTGCTAGGGCAGGAGAGCCCTGTGGCTTGTGCAAGGTCACTGCACTAAGTGAATTGTGGATTATGGCGTAGGCTGCTCCAGCCAGAAGGTGGTAACTATTCAAGCACAGCCCCCTCCATTCCCATACCTTGAGCTGGTCTCATGGTGCTAACGCTCCTTTCCTCCTTTCTCTATTTTATTTAATTATCTACAATTAAGAAGGACATATGGGGAAAATAATGAATTGCCCTGCGGCTTAAAAACTGTGCTTACCTGCTGGGTAGCTGTTTCTTTCCATTTAGTTGGTTGAAGGAGCAATACTCATTATGTCTGCTTGTCAGCTATCCATCCCTAATTATCTAATACTGATTATTTCTTGCTGTGTTGAGAATTGGGGTGTACAGGGTTCCAAACTCCTGGATTTTCCCAGGCAGCAGAGGGTAGAAGGGGTCTTTCAGTAAGGTGCTAGGATGGAGCCCAGGCCCTTCACTTGGGTACCAGACACTCATGTAGCAGGAGTATCCTCCACAGGGAATGCACCTCTGCTCCCAGCTGCTTCAGATGGAAGGAGCTTTCCAGGAACAACTGAGAGGCTAATTTTTTAGCATTGACATTTTTGTCACAGTCAATGCAAGAGCAAAAAGTAATAAGGAGGTAATTTTTCCAAATGGTAAATAGGGTATAAATACATTTTTAAACTGGCCTCACCTTACAAGAAAATTGATATTTTCTGGGCAGTGTAATTTTTCATTTTATTATCAAAAAGCATTCAGCTAGCCGTGCATGAAATACAGTCCCCAGAGCTGTCACAATCCCCACGGGCCCCTTTATCTGGCTGAGTTCAGTGACTGCTGTCTCTGAGCTCTGGGTTATTTTTTCAGGATGGTGCTTTTCCCCCTCATTAACCTCTTGCTGTCACAGGGGAAGAGCATGTGTGCTCTCTGACTGGTGGCAGGTACCAGGGCTCCCCGCAAGGCAGCCTCGGCACCCAGTTGCGCTACCTGGGGCTGTTGGACCGCGTTTAGATGTGCACAGAGGGATCTGAGAGGAGGTGTTCTGACAGGCAGGATGCAAAGAAGGCTTCAAAACACCTGGCTCTGCCGCAGGGCACCCTGAGCTGCAGGTGGTTACCATATTCTTCATATTCTGCTATATTCTTGTGTTCTTTCTTGCTCCCCTGCTGCTGGAGACAAGAGTGGGATAGATGGACCTTGGGTCTGATCCAGCACAGTGGCTTTTATTAGGGGTGCTCCAGCATATCACAGTCATGCTTTTTCCTACTGAGAGTAGCAAAAATATGTGGATGATGGGAAAGGGACAGGGATACAGTCGCACTGGAAAACAGCAGTGTGACCTCGTGGGCAGACACAAGGAACTTGTGCCAGCAGGGCTGTCCTTGCGATAAGGTGGAGGGAAGGTAGCAAAGGAGCGAGAGGTAGCTGACAGTGGTTGTGTGGTAACCTGCTAACTGTCCATACTGTGTGTGTTACAGTGCCCAGTGCCCCACCACGGAAGGTGGAGGTAGAGTCTGTGAATTCGACTGCCATCCGGGTGAGCTGGAAGCTGCCCATCTCCAACAAGCAGCACGGGCAGATTCGTGGGTACCAGGTTACGTACGTGAAGCTGGAAAACAACGAGCCCCGAGGGCAGCCAGTAATCAAGGACGTCATGCTGTCGGAAGCACAGGTACAGTGTGGGGACCACGGGCTGGCAGGCACGGCACCTTCCCTCTCCACAAAGGGCCAAGCTGGCTGAATCCAAGTATTTCTTGGACTGCTCTTGAGGCTTCAGAGTGAGGGACTCAGCCCTGCTTGAACAAGGTGAACAGTTTGTCCCTAAACTGTGGCTTACAAACGGGTAAAAGGTTTAATCAGGAAAGGATTGATGTAGGAAAGATGATACATTGGATGATGCTCCTCTCTTACCCCTTCTCTGAGGTGTACCTCTCTCTGCTTGCCATATCTTGTGCAGACTCCAGCTGGAGGAAATTACGTTTTGCCAGTCAGGTTTTAAACTGTCAGAGAGTTTTAAATAAACCTTGAATCTGCTTCTTCCATGCTGTTGACTGTTCAGGGCATATCTTCTCTCTCAGCAGAGTCCTTTAGGGCATTTCCTGCTTGTAGGGCAGGGGGGTGGCTCTGAGGTCCTGCTCCCACACAGCTCTCCAGGCATGGTTATGCACTCTGCTCAGCCCAGAAGTGCGTAGTTGCCTCTGTCACAGGGCCCAGGGAAGTTTTTGATGCCCTGTCTGTGATGAAATACAACTCTTCTTTGGAGCAAGGGTCCTTCGTCCTGGATGACCCATGCTGTTCTCAACAAAGATAATCGTATAAATGAAGTACAGGATCTGCTGCTGTTGGAAGCGACGAGTAATCAATTCAGAGCTGGCTTGCTTGAATGATGCCCAATATAAATACTGGAGAGCTGCAACGATTAATTGATCTGTCTCCTGAACGCAGCTGTGAATCATTTATACGTTTGTCAGTGAGGAGTGCAGTGCACAGAGGTGGCTTTACTCCCCATTCATAGTCTGAAGGATAAAACTCAGTAATAATGGGGAAGGGGAAAACTTTAAAGGGAGAAGATGCTTTGAGGGTCCTTGCAGTGTTGTCTGGGGCACGTCTCTGTTCATGTTTCAGACGTTGCTTTATTTTAATTGTTAAAAAAGCTGCTTACTGCCCTTTACTTATTCCAGGAGGATATAATCTTCTGTGCTGTTTGAACAATTGATGCTGTGTTGTTCAGCTGGAGTTTGGAGTTAATGGGCTGGTCCCAAGCGTAGGTGGGCGAAGTTGGCAATGTTATTCTTGTTGGTGTTTTCAAATATTTTATGCTTGCCCAGCCAGTTCTGCTTTCACTCCTTACTCATACATTTCAGAGAGAGAAACCCCATGCTAACATACAGGAATGAGGATGCCAGAGCCAGAAACTTTCCAAGGAGTGCTGGATTTTGCATTATTTTGAATGTGTGCATCAAGGAGGCAAGTTGCTTGAAGTTTCCTGGCCTGTCAAACCACTTAGCAGTTTTTCGTATTCAGTGTATTTACGTGGGAAAGTTCTTGATTTTTTTCTGGTGTGCATGGTGCTGAATTCATCCACGGTAATTTTTGGATGGAATTGAAGGCCAAAAGATAGTTGCAGAGGAGTGACTACTCTGAAGGAGTCGTGTCACTGTTGGCATAAACTAATGATGACCCTTCAGGGAAGAGGTTTCACTGACTTGGCAGAAGAGATCTTTATTTCCTGAAAGAGCGAGAAGCCAGGCATGACCTATACTTGTGATGAAATACATCTGCTCCAGAAGCTGAAGAACCCTGTAAGAGCTGCCATCTTTCAGTACAGCAGTGCGTGCCTTTGCAAACTGCCAGATCAAACTTTAATGAGTAGTCTTGGAAGAGTTGTTTTCTATGGAAGAAAGCAAAAAGATTCACTGGAACGCCTGTCCCTGAAGTCAGAGGATGAAGATGGCCAGCATATAATCACAGTTCAGTACTCACAAACATTTATACCGATGCACAAGGAGAGAATTAAACTGGTTGAAAATCTGAGATCAGAGAAGAAATTCTCTAAATAAGTAGACAGAACCCCTCCTCCTGCCCAGCCAGGCTGTCTGCTGATGGTACCACATAATCTGCTCCCTGCAGATGGTATGAAGACAGTGGTATTAAAGCTGACTCATGATTTTTCCTGATTGAAGATGAGAAATACAGAGAGAGTAAACGAAGATGAAAGGAAAAAGGAAAGGGAATGGAGATGTTAGCTATGCAGATAATATAGATCCTGAGTTTTCAAAACCATTTGAGTGGAAAGGACTGAAACATCAGCAGAGAAGCAGAGGCCCTGGTGCTGGAGAGATCACATTTTATTTTACAGTCTCTTGCCTAGGGAGAGTAATCAGTTGTGAGGAAGGTCCTGCGATGGCTGAGGCCTCTCCCTCCCATCTGTGGCTGTGCCTGTAGCTGATTACCTCCATCAGACTTCTCTGGGCCTTCCAGTCAGCTCTCACCTCCAACTGACAGACTGATGGACAATGACCATGCCCTGTGGAGGAGCGCCCAGGGAGAACTTGTATTTTGTTGCAGAGCTGGGTCAGATCCCTGCACCACCTTTGACATAGGCTCTGCCCATCGTGGTTCAGCCAGTCCCACTGTGAGTGATGGCAAAAGGTTTGTTTCTGTGCACTGAATCTTGTGCACGATGCATCCAAGTCCCAAGAGAGTGCCTTTGAAAGGAGCAGAGACACCAGTTCAGGGTCTCAGCTGCATTCTGCCACTCTCGTATGAGTCTTCAAGAGCTTCAGGGAGTGGGGAATAGCAGGGCCATGGAGCAAAAACATTAGTTTCTTCATGGGAGGGCAGGGCCCCACCTGCTTTCCTTGGTCTCCAGTCCTTGGGCAGCTGCAACTTGCCAGCAGGACCAGTGGGTTTGATCCTCTCCACCCCTTCCCAGGTACGAGTCCTGCGTGCCCTGCAGAGCTCCGTGGTGAGCAGTGCCACGTGGCAGTGCCGAGTCTGGAGCCCCGGCCACAGTGAAGGCAGCAGGGACAGAGGAGCACAGGCCTTCCTGTTTGGATTCCTGTGCAAGCATGACTTTTGTTTACTCTTTCCAAGACAAGCAGCTAGACCCTTCATGAATCTGGCTGTTGATCCATTGTGTCCTGCTCCCAGCCTGTTTGTCCTCAGCCCAGAGTGGAACACCTTCAGGGGAGACTTTTTTCCCATGCTGTAGCATGACTTTGACAAATGCTCCTGCTCTCACCCGTGCAGCATATTTTCCGGGGAGCCTGCTGCCTGCATCACTCTGGGGATGCAGCATGTGCATTAGCCTGGCTGCTCACAGCTCTCCACAGATCCAGCCTGCCCGGAGAGTTTTGCAGTGCTTCTGCTGCTGGGAGTTGGCTGGGTACATGGAGGTCAGGTTTTATGGAGGAGAGACTCCTGCCACCTCCTCTCTTCCTGCTCTGCAGAGGCAGGGGAGAGGTGTGCTGCCCACAAGAAGGGCTGCAGGCTCACAGGAAGATTGTGTAGTCTTTGCATGTGGCACTTCTCCATCCAGCATGGAGACCGAGCGCACGTCCCAACAGTTTGCTCCAGAGGAGCAGGAAGAAGTAACGGCAAGCACTTCGAGCTCTTGGATTGAGATCAAAAGACAAAGGGGAAGCAGACACTCTATCCTTCCTGAGCAATGCCCACCCCAGGCATAACAGAGAGGAATTTAGAGCCTCCCTCTTTCACTGGGTGATAGTAAAGGTTCTTTATCTGTATCTACTTGGAACAACTCTTCAGGCACGTGTACTCGTCTAGGTAAGAACCTGGCATGGAGGTGAGATGTGCTCTGTTTCATAAGTGGAACAAAACTCAAAAGCATTATCCAAGAAGTATTTCAAGTAAAGGACAAAGGTGAAGTTCTGGAGCCCTCGGACCCCTCCACATCCCCACAAGCTGAGCACCCAAGTTTACATCTGAAGTTCCACTGTTTGCCACAGTCACTGAAGGAGAGAGGAGAAGGACCTGCAGGAAAAAACGCAATATCTACTTCCCATAGCTGGGGCTGTTTAGGAGGGCTTGAGTCTGCCTTTAGCAAGAGCCATGGTCAGGGAAAACAGCCGTTCCCTGGTGAGACATAACTACGCCATGTGGTGTTGAAGTGTAAAATAAAACATAAAGGCATTGCAGCTGCCATAAATACACACTGTTAGCTTTAGCACTTCCCTGAGCCATCCTGCCTCGTGCACACAGAACTGTCTTGAGTTCTTTTTATGACAGCTCCTGGGCTTTTCAGATCAATTTGTCTTACTGACCAACCTTAAACAGTTAAGAAGCAATTGAGCTAGTTTAAAGAAGAAAATGTTTTGATCTGCAGATTATATTTTATAATGAAACTGAATTTATACCAGGGTATTTGTGCAGGCCTGGCTTTTCCCTCTTCTTCCTCCAGCACAGATCTCAAGGCATTTCTTTGCACTCTGATCTGATGCAAAATTAAAGTCCACTGAAACATAAGAGCAAACAGAGTTTGAACATTAAACGCTTGGTCTAAAATCCTAGTGGGTGATAAACTCTCTGCTGTGGTGTGAGAGCCTGTGAGATGCATTAGCCTCCTCATCCTGGGTCTGCTTCACTGTTGGTTCCAGGGGGTTGTCATCTGCTCTTGCATCTACATGGAGGCAGGTTGGGGTGTTACTATCTACAAGGCCTCCACCCGGCAGGGACATGGGCTTGAAGCACAAGTGTACTTCTGGGATAAAGAGCTACTAGGCCTCATATCCTTCCTGGAGCAAGACTTTTGCCAGGTTTTACATCAGCAGGGCATAGTATGTGGCTGTTGAGCACGGTGTGGGCTGGCTGGCACAGATGTAACATCTACAGCAATGACTTGGGTTGAGCTGAGCGTGCAACACTGGAAATAACACCAAGATATGTGTGGAGAGAGGGTCTTTAGTGACCATAATACTCGGTGAGATCTTTCACTTTATAGGAAGTCTCTAGGGACAACTTGACCTCTTCACTGAAATTAAATTTTTAGATGGTTTGGGGGGATAATTCTCCTGCAATCTCATGGCATCAAATAAGTGAACTATAACAAATTCTTAGAGGAACATTTCTCCAATAAATTCTTCCTGAATTTAGAGAATAAAATAACAAATATTTTGAAGGTATGCCATGTATTTTACAGCTGAGGAGAGTACTCTGCCATTATGGTAGGCTGCAGCCTGTTAAAGCCACTAGAAAAACAGCTTGAGTACAAAAGGCAACTTGTAGCTTAAATACCATTTAGTACTTCTGCCACACTTGCAGGTTCCCGAGCACTTCAGCAGTGTTAGCTGGGCTTCCCGGTGTCCTGAGGAAGTCCGTATCTGAGCACCATTTCACAGCTGTCAGCTCAGGCTCAGAACCAAGGCTTGCCAAGGTTCACACTGTGAGTCAGGGACAATAATGCCTATCTTCCACTTTCATCTCTGTGCTTGAACCCATCGACCAGTGCTTCCTCCAGGCAGATTTAGTAACCTGAGATGTAACGCGTCACCTTGGCTGAGAGAGCTTGCTGTGATCTCTGCAAACCTTCCTTTGGTGCATCAACCACAAAGAATAGTGCTAGTTGTGGCAGCCAAGGTCTGCTAAGTCTAACCACCCCAATGTAGCTTTGATGCCTTAGAACCCCAAATCCAGCCAGAAACCTGTGTGTTCCCTCTTCAGAGCCCTGATTGAGTTCACATGGCTGGGAACTCACGTGAGCTTTTGCTGGGAAATGGTTTGTGTAGAAGTCTTACCTGCAGGGCTGCTCTTGCCAGATGAGTATTTGATGTTGCATAATTGGGAGTCAGAATCTGTTTCCTGAGCACATGCACCAGATTGAGTCTCGCTCCAGCGCTGTTGGAGAGGAGCAACTTAGTGTGGAGCTCTGTGTAAAATCTCAGCCTCTCTTCTGCTTACAAGATGGGGCACTTCTTGGTTTTCTGAGGTCCCCAGAGCATTTTCCTGCAAATGACACAGGAAAGAGAAGCTCTGTAAATGTTGCATCGGTGTTTCCCTGCAGAGAGTGCTCTCTAAGTCATTGTGTGTGTTGATGTCTTTGTTTCTCAAGAAGAGATGGTGGCTCAGGGTTCACTAGGACAGAAACTGGAGATTAGGCAACAAAACTGTTGTGAGTGACTTGGGCAGAAGTCAGGCCCAGAGCCTTGTTGATACAAGCTGTCCCTTATTGCATCTGCTTGTGGAAGAGGCAGAAAAGTGTGAACAAAGCCAGAAGGGGAATGGACTGAAAAGTTAGGAAGTGGTGACCTCCCCATCCATGTGAGAAGAGAAGCTCTCTGCCCCTTTGTGTGAATGATCTAAGACCTACTGTGCAGTCTAGCAGCATGTAGAAAATTGCTCTATGCCATTTCTTCCCTTGGCACAGCCTGTGCCAAGTGACCCTCTGTGTATAAGTGTTGTAATCCCCCCAACCCAGTCCTGCTAACCCCTGGCTGTTGTCGTCGTCATCCCTTTCCTACACGTTGCCCCTTAAAATTCTGTGTCTCCATTTTCTCTCCTCCTTCCTTTCTCCCCCGTCAGTGGAGAGCTGAGGACTCCGTCGACCATGTAAGTACCACTTGTGTGTATTCCAGGTTGGAAAAGAGGGGTTTGGTAAATCGATTTGTGAATTTTGTAGACACAGTGCTGTCAAAACATCCCTTTCACTCCCTTAATGAGGCTGGAGAGTTACATTGTGAAACCTTCCACAAGCAGCAAATCCAGAGAAAATTGGCATTTAGATTGCTACTAAATGCAGAAAAGCAATTGACATTTCCTATAATCTGTATTTCCAGCTTGTTGCAGTGCAGTTCTAGGCAGGCTCAAGTGATCGACTCAGGAGGTGCATCCCACTTTCTGCAGTAGTTGGCCCACCGAGTTACGTGGTAAAATTAGATATCTAATCTTTAAACCACATTGATCGTAGTCATGAAAAATAACCTACACTCTCAACCGTGACCTTTGGCTGAAACACAGATAGTAACAAGAAAACAATCACATTTAAACAGTTAAATCCAATTTTTCCCACATAATTTTGAAATATAAATTTGGAGGAACAAACTAGAAAATGACCTTTTTAGAGTCAGCAATTCAATTACATGCCCTACTGTGAGCTTCCCCGGCACGATGCATTTCTCCTCCTGCTTTATACAGAGGATTCTCCCTCAGAGTGGCTTTGTCATGACAGCACTGTGTTTACATTATGCAATCAGACCTTCTTTCATCCATCCCTCGTCTCTCTCCCCTCCTCCCAGCTCGCTTGCTTTGCTCTCGGTGGCATGCTTTTGCGTGAGAATTTCTCTTTGCATGGATTTGGGAGGAGTGAATTCTCTTGGGATGTTCAGAGTCTGCAGGTTTTGTGTGAGTGCTTCCCCCGCGGGTCCGTTGGCACCGATCGGACGGCGCGTCCACTCACCCGCACACACAATCTGCTGCAGGGGCGGAGGTGGGATCGGACTCTGGTTCACACGGTGATTTTGGTGGGGTTCTTGTTGGTGCTTGTTGATTTTTTTATTTTTTTTTTCTCTGGGCTGGCTGGTTTTGCGATGGTAACACGGTGATTTTGATGAGTAAGCCTGGGCAGGTAACCTGAACCAGCAGCACTGACTGGAAATCAGACGGTTTTAATAGTGTGGGTGTTAGTGCGAATGAGCGATGGGAGACTGACTGTGCTCTGGGAGCAACCACAGGCACCCCTCCTACCCCCATAACTGGCAGGGATCCCCCCCAGTTAGATGTTGGACCCCTGGAGCAGCCTCTAAAAGTGCTCATGCTGCCTGTCCTCAGTGACTTGAGCTTAACCCCTCTCCATTTCTGTTCTTCTTGTTGGAAAGGGTAAATAACCAACTTGGAGCCTCTGCCTCCTTCCCAAAATCTTCCCCAGCTCCCTATCCAACCCAGTTGTCCCTTGCTCCCTGACTTTAGTGCTAATGGCCCTGGTCCCTTTCACAGCACCCGCAGATGAAAACAGTTCAGGGATGCCTGCCCTGAGCTCACAGAGAGCTGCTGAGCTTGCTGTGCTTGCTTATCTGCAGGCCTGGCCAGCCAGGCTTGGCACGAGTCACATTGCCGCTGGAGGCCAGGAGGGAGGAGCGATGCTCCCCTCTTTGATCTCAAATTGAAGTGCAGAGCCATGCCCTTCTCCGGCCCAGAAGAAGCCAGAGCTTGCAAAGGTGCTAGCACCCTACTGAGTCCGCCCTCCTCCTAGACCTCCCACAGCGCAAGGTTTTCCCTCCAGGTCTGCCAACGCCTTGCAGTGACCCCATCCCATGCCTGCAACACGGTGCCAGGGATGCTACAGCACTGCAGGTGCTCCTTGCCCGGGGCCCCCTGCCTGGTGTGGCCGTGCCACTGCCTGCATTGCCTCTCTCTGCTCCCTGCAGCTCTGCTGCAAGAGACAACTTTAAAAATCCCCAAATTAGCCCTCAAGAGGTTTCAGCAGCCAGCTGAGCTGGCTTTTGCTCTGGTTCATAGCTCCACAGTTCTCTTACTCTCAGGCTTGCTGTGGCAGAGTGGCTCTGGCTTCATACAAGACCATCTCTGGAGCAGATCTCCATCTTGGCAGAGGCCGTGGGAGCATGCAGCCACTGACTTGGGTTGCTGGTGGATCCTTAGGACAGCCAAGTGTCAGGGACAGGGGTTGAAATAGGGCAGGTGAGCATTGGAGTGGCAGCGGCTGTTGTTTGCTGGCTCTGTGTGAGACGTGTGTGCTTGGGTACAGTCTATGACTGTGAGACAGCGAGTGTGTTGGTGTGTTGCTGTGGGAGATGCTGACCTCCTTTTTCTCACTCCAGTAACAAGTATTTGCTCTTCTCGTTTGCCTCTTCTCCACCTCATGGATGTACTCCCAGGAGACGGTCATTGGAGGCCTTCTGCCGGAAACCACCTACTCGGTCACGGTCGCTGCCTACACCACCAAAGGAGATGGTGCCCGCAGCAAGCCAAAAGTCATCACCACCACAGGGGCAGGTGAGTGTGGGCAACAGATACTGCAGCCATGTAGGGGTGATGGTAAAACCTCCCAAGAGGTGCATGGGGAGTATGGGCTGAGGCACCTGCGCAAGAGGAAGTGAGGGCTGGAGACACAGCAGAGGTACACACTCTTGTGATCTCCAGCCCTTCCTTACAGGCTTTGCCACTGGATCACCTGAGCCAAGTGCAGCAAACAGATGGACAGACGCTGCTGGGGCCCGTGAGAGAGCGATGAAACTCATGGGACTGAGCTCATCTGCATAGTCCAGAGACCTGGGAAGAGGAAGCCTGGAAGTCCAGGCCCTCCCTCAGCTTTGGAATCATGGCCTGTTCTCATGTTGTTCCCATAGGCGAGTGCCATTGCTTGCTTCCTGCAGTGACTGCAGTGCTACCTGAGATGGCCCCTGGCACAGAGGGCTCCTCAGAGGTGCTTCTCAGCTCCCCCCTGGCCGTTGCTACTGCTGCCTCCCCAGGCTTACATAGCTGAGCCCGGCTGCTCCTAGAGCCATGGTAAAATCTGGAATCCAACAAATCCTGCCATAAAAGTGCTGCAGATGCAACTTCTAGGTCCTGGTGATCCCAGCCAGTTTGGTTCTTCTATTTCAGTAGAGACTTGTTCCCAGTGCCTAGTGCAACGCAGGAGCCTCAGCCTGGAGCAGGGGCACCGAGGAGTTCATCAGGTGCTTTCCTCCGGATGCAGTCAAGCTTGACTTTGGTGATGTCACCAACTAGTTGACATTGCCTTGTCCTCGATTTCCACTCATTAGACCTGTCCTACAACTGATAAATCCTGCTGCTTCCTCACACCAGCTGCAGGAACAGTATTTACCACTTGTTATTATGGGAATGCAGCTTGTGCAAACAGAGCGTTTGTTCCTGGTGCTTTTAAACAAGGAACAGCTTGCCATCTCTTCCATGCTGCATATGGGGAGCTCCAGAGGTAGTTTCCACTGTCACAGTCTCAAATGCTGTCTCCCTTGTGCCTCGCCATGATGTATGCTCTGTTCATCAAATTGCTACAGCTGTCCTATAAACAGGAAAAGCTTCCTAAATATCCCACTGTTGCACTGTAAGCCACAGTGGGTCTTCCCATGTTATGATGCACATTTACGGTTAATATTTGGAATCAGCTTTGAAAATAATGCATCCCTTAATACTAACTGCTGTTAGACACTGTATTATGAGTTCAAAGAGGATGGTGCTGGCAGTGGATATGCAATTGTATGTCTTAAATACCTCCAAAACCACCCCCAGAGCTGCCTTTGTTAGATGCTCGTCTGCAGGCTTGACCTCAAAGGGGAGTGTTGGTATCGCCCTCTGATGGCAAAATCGGGCATAATTCTGTCAAATACGGTTTTTTCTTGTGTTCATCTGTGGGCTCATATGTTTCAAAACTGTGGAAGGATATTTAACTAGGTTTGGCTACAATCCCATTTTTGTTTTCATATCAATGTCCCCATCCCTTTGATTCTGAGTATCTTCCCTATCAGTTGATTTGTTTACAAATCTGAGCTGATGTAAAGTGAAGACACATCCTCTTTTTTTAACTGAAGGAGATCAAGGTATTAAACCACCAATTTAAAGCCATCATTTCCTAACCAGTGACGGCAACACTCCTTGACTTGTGCAGCATAAGCAAAACTCCTGTGGAATGCTTGTGTTCACCTCTCACATCGACACTGACATCACGAATCTGCTCATCAGCTAAACCAAAATGTATTCTGATGGCAAACAGCCCACCCAGCTCTGCTCGCTGCCTCTGCAGGTGGTAAAACTGCAAGGTTTCAGGATGAAATTTGTCTGCCTCCAGACAGATCAGGGCGCTTGACTTGGGCTTCTGTGTGTCTGTTGTGGTGGTGCGTGGCCTGGTGGTGCGCACTAGCTGGAGTGTCTGAAGACAACTAATTGGGAGGACGGGATTCAGATCTTCTCTGAGATAAATATGATGCTTTGAGGTACCTTAAACCTTTCCTGTAAAAGGGGATGAATTTTGGGGCTGGATATGGCTGAATTTATTCCTTGTTTAGATGGCAGCACATGGGAAAATGGCAGTCAAGAGCTGGCTGGCTCCAGCTTCACTCGCCACTGGATTAGGGTCAGTCTGCCTCTATCCATGTGAATTTTCTGTCGTCCTCTTCACCCTGTTGTCTGAACTTTCCCACTTTCCTCAATCCTCACGGACTGAGCAGCACAGAAGCGGTCCTTCCTTCCCCTCCTCCCAGGCTACAGATGGTCATTGTGTGTTTATGTTGCAGTCCCGGGGAAGCCCACCATGATGATTAGCACGACAGCCATGAACACAGCCCTCATCCAGTGGCACCCACCCAAGGAGATGGTAGGGGAGCTGCTGGGTTACAGGCTGCAGTACAGACGTCTTGATGAGGAAAAGATGAACACGATAGACTTCGGAAAGAGAGACCATCACTACACCGTGACCAATCTGCACAAGGGAGCCACGTACCTCTTCAAATTGTCTGCCAAGAACAGAGCTGGCCCAGGAGAGGAGTTTGAGAAGGAGATCACTACTGCAGAAGATGTGCCAAGTGGCTTCCCGCAGAACCTGCGCGTGGTGGGTCTTACCACTTCCACCACAGAAGTTGCATGGGACCCCCCAGTCTTGGCAGAAAGAAATGGCAAGATCGTCAACTACACAGTGGTATACAGGGACATAAATAGCCAGCAGGACCTGGTTAACATCACCAAGGACACAAGTATCACTTTGACAAATTTGAAGCCCGATACTACTTACGACATCAAAGTGAGGGCCCGCACCAATAAAGGGGCTGGGCCACTCAGCCCCAGCATTCAGTCCCGGACCATGCCTGTTGAGCAAGGTAAGTGCCCCTCTAACAAGCCCTGGCAGCAAGCTCTGCCTCCAGAGCAGAGCAGGGACCTTTGCTGCACTTCCCTTTGCTCTGACTAATGAGATCAGGTACTGTGTGGCTCCTGAGTCTACAACTAGCTCAGCAAGGAGAGGCTCAATGAAGGTTTCCTTAAAGTTTCAATTTGAGGGGGGAAAGGGGTGTTGGTGATAGCTTAATTGCCTTTGTCGCTCCACAGGCTCCCTTTGCTGTTTTCTGTGCACATGAAAGGCTCTTGCTTGAACTGGAGCAGGCGGCTGGGTAGGATCATCTGCAGATCCAGTACCTGAGCACCACTGCTCTTTGATCACGGCAAAGGGCCAAGAGAGTGTGAGTGGAGGGAGGCAGGGGGAGAGGAAGGCTACAGTTCAGCCTACAACTTCCTTTCTGTGATGCTGGAAAAGCATAGTCAAAAAGTGAAACTCCACGGGAGACTGGAGACTTGGTAAAAGGCTGCTGCTCTTTTCTCCTCGTCTCTCACTTCTCTGTTGTGGCTGAACTCTTTGACCTCTGCTGCTAAGTTAGACAAAGAGAGACTTGGAGCTGAGCTGCTGCCTGGCTCCCTCCTGACTTGGCCTTACAGTGCTCAAATATCTTGTTTTTCATTTCAGTGTTTGCTAAGAACTTCCGCGTCAATGCCGTCATGAAAACCTCTGTGTTGCTGAGCTGGGAAGTGCCTGAGTCCTATAAATCTGCAGTGCCTTTTAAGGTAAGGGTGGGATGCAGAGGACAGGGAGCTTCACCTGTGGCAGTGAGCAGGACACTGGAAAACAGCATCTTGACCTGCCACATGATGTTCTCAGGCTGTCAGACAGGAGACAAGCAGAGCAGGGTCACATTTTTCACTGGCCTGGGGTCTTGTGGAGCTCAGATCTCCAAAGCTAGGTTAGGTAGCCATTCTTGCTTTTGAGCATCCATGTGTGAGCCACACACTAGAGCACTGCTGCTTACTTTTCCTCTTCTCACTCTTCTTAGGCCAGAAGGTGTTGTAGTTTTGTTAATTTCTTTCTGTTTTGATCTGTCACTGGCTGACAGTGACAAGATTCAATAATGTTGGCTGAAGCACCCCAACAGGAAGCACACCAAGCAGTGAAGGCATGCACTGGGCAGAGGCATTCAGAGAACAGGGATGTCTCAGGGATCATAATACATATTTGCCTTCTCATTATCCAGCTGGAAACCAGCTTAGGAACTTTTTCTAAGTACACACACTTGTATCCTCCCTTGATATGGGCCCCTGAATTACTTGCCTTTTTGAAGGGAAATGGAAACTGGTCCATCACCCCAAATCACTGATGCTTTTCCAATAAGTGGTTGCAGTCGTGGTTCATGCAGCCCCAATCAGTGCTTTACTCCTCCATCAGCTTTGTCGACCATCTTGTTACCTGGTATCACTTGGCTGGGGTCTACCAGTCAGGCTGGCTTTTGCATCTCTGTGACAGTGGTTACTCAAACCTGTCTTGATCCCTGACTTGGAGTTTAAGCGTGAAAAGTTATAAATACAGTTTAATAGCCAGAGATCACCACAGCGAGGTGGTCTGAAAACCAGCCTGTGCATCAAACTAAGAATGACTCTTTCTGCAACATATCCTGTCTCTGACATTGGGATTGCCTTTATGAGTTACTTCAGAGCAGATGCATAATCTCAGGGAGTGAAGGAGGGAAGCATTATCACACTTCCTCAAGGTGTTACAGGTGTGAGCAGCACAATGTGTGCCAGTGCAGAGGGAACTGGAGGAATGGCTGCTGCTCTCTTTTCTCCAGCACAGTTCTAGATGTAGTGTCAGGCTGCAGACAGCACTGATGACCCAATGTCTTCCTGCTCTTGTCTGTCCCCCATTGCAGATCACTGATGTGGATAAAAGACTAGCAGTGGTGGAAATTTCTGCAGATCTCAGTGCAGCTTCTCTCCTTTAAGAAACAAGACCAACATGTCACATTGGCAAGGATAACCTTCCATCCAGTCTCAATGGCTATCTGCTGCCTCTGCAAGGGTGGCCAGGGGTGGGAGCAGTGTGACTTCCCTTCCTCCTTGCACATCACCTTTGTCTGAAGAGCAAATGCGAGGCTTGCATGAGCTGGAGGGGATCCATGGCCAGGGGAATGAGGGGAAGGCCTTGAACTGCATCCATATCAAAGTGTGTGAGCACCTCCCCTTCCTTGTTACTAACTCTCCTGGTTTAAATCCTGCAGCTGAATTACCATGATCAATAGCAGGCACTTGTTAACATGCAGAGTTTAGCTGAAGCAGACAAGGATTTTGTGAAGACCTTGTGGTATTCAAAGCTTTCCCAGATGTAGGGTGCATTAGGATCAGTGTTCAGACATCTGGCCTCAAGGAACTTCACAGAGCTCTGTTACTTTGCACTCTGCTGAGGAACTAGTCTGCTTCATCTTGCCTTATTCTTGCGGCACAAAGCCCACATCTCTGTCTGACGGTGCAGTACTAGAAAGGGACAGTGTGACCTTTGGAGCACACACGGATGGAGGAGTGGTTGGAAGTAGCCAGGAGCCAAGGACATAACACTGATGCCTTGTCTGGGCCTCATAGCTGCTATTGCTTACACAGACGGTGACTCAGGGTCTGCCCCTGCTGTGGGTTAACCCTCAGATGACACAGGAGCAGATGGCAGTAGCCACTTGCTCACTGAAGAGCAGTCATGCAAACAAGAGTCTTACAAGGATATTTCTCTAATAGCGTCTTTCTTTCTATTAATATTCCCAGACTTGCAGATACACATGAGGCAAGGCCAGGAGCTAAGAGGGTCAGCTCCAGGTCGTTGATTGTGCCACTCGAAAGAAGTCCTTAGCCTTCAGGATTCTGTATTTTAATAAACAAGATTCACCTCTCTCCTCTAATTCAGGCACATGGGATGCTGAGGCCAGAGCCTAATACTGTAACTAGCATAGCAGATAAATCTCCATGGGAACAATTAGTATTATCTACACTTGATAAACAGTCTCATGCTAAATCTATGTCCCAAAGGGTGTCATATTCTACTTTAACAGATTTAATTAAAGTAGATATTGTTCTGACAATGAATAGTGAGGCACAGGCAGGACTGGTGCTTTTTTTTTTTTTCAATAGGGGATGAGCTGAGACCTTAGGAATTTTCATTGCTACCAAATCAATAATGAAGGTTTGAGTTCTCTTTGGGGAATATTCACAGCTTCTTCTGGTCCAGGAGATAAATTCCTTGTAAAATGTTGCTCAACAGTTGTGGTGGAGCAGAGACACTATTCCTTTTCTATTCCACTGTGCTTGCAGAAAGCTGTTCTGGGGCTTTCATGGAAAGTGCAAGATAGATACAACCTTCAGCATAGGGAAATTGCATTTCTGTGAGACATGTTCTTCAACTTATAAGCAGGACAGAAGATATATTGGTTAAAGGCAGCATCATGAGGTATTTTGCAAATGGGGAAAGGAGCAGCACCTTTTGAAAATTATGATGATACAGGTCCAGAAATAACCCCTAAGAATGCTGGGTAGTGCTTTCTCACAGTGTGTCCCATGAAATGTAGTAATTACTCCTGCCTGCAAAAAAGGTAACCTTGTCTGCTTCTCTATCGAGTCATTATCTTTTACAGTGTTGCACACTATGTGCCTTTTCATCTTCTAGTTCAATCCGTTCTTTACTGCCTTGAAATCAAGCAGCAGACCTTCCAGCAGTGACATTTGTACCCACGTAGGTTTGCAGATCTTCTCTTGTGGGTAAGAGCAGCACAAATGACATTTTACAGCAATCCATGGGCTAGTCAGCGATGTTTGGCAGTTCAGAGCCCTTGGGCCAAATTTGCTGCTGCTGACTTAAGTAGTTACCAGTGGGCCATGATGCAACCTCTAAATAGCATTCCTGCTCAAGCTCCCGGGCATCTTCAGCTGCACACAAATGACTGTTTCTGAGCCCTTACATTACTGTAGGTTTTTTGTGGAGGCCTTAACTAATGGTGCATAGCATTTGAGAAAACAATGTGTTATGGCAGGTAAAGGGACATAGAACTGTCACTGCAACTGTAAAAAGGGGAGATGGTGGAGAATGCTTCACAAAAGCATTGCAAATGCCAATTTCACTGTCTTCGGACACAAATTTCTGTGCATGGCAGTAAAAAACATCATCTGGTGTCAGGACTGAATTGGAGACTGTTTCCTAGCCAATTCCAGGGCAGAACAAGCAGGAAAACTCTAAACAGAAGTGCTTGATCATGTCTTCTGCCTCCTCTTGCTCCAGGAGAACAGCTATGTGCCCAGCAGATGCCTTATGTGCAGGCAGTTGGTGGGCAAGTGGCTTCCCTAGAGCATACACAGAAGCAGTTGGTGATACCTTTATGAGGAAAGAATTCATAATGAGAAATCTCATCTGAGAGGCAACAGAACTCTCTCTGGGCTTTGCATCCTTCCAGCATAGCTCTTAATGGTGGAAGTTTGGTTTTGTTAGAGTCTGTGCTGTAGCACATGAAGTGAGGTTCTGCTGCTCCCCCAGGACGCTCCCTGAGTTGTCGTCATCTGGAACATCTGCACCTGTACCATTGCAATATCATTGCAAGGAGTGGTGCTGGGACAGACAGCAAACCTGCTAAAATGACTTGAAATCTAGCACTCCTGTCTTTGTTGTGCCTACTTCTGTGTCAGAGAAGGGTGACACCTGCCAACTAAATATCTGATACTACAGCACTATAAGAAGCATTTCTTCATTTTACCTTTTTCACTCACTTTAGCACCCATCTGATGTACATATCTTTGGAGAAAGGGTTTAAAACTCCAGCCATCCTACCTTTGACAGCCTTTCCTACACATGGGACAACCAGCAGGGGCTTTGTCCCTGCAGACCTCTGTTATTTTAGTACTTGGTATTTATTTTTGCATTTCATCCCTGATGATTGAAGTGTGTCAACAAATGAGACTGATTGCAGTTCTCCTGCATTGCTGGCTTCTCGCTGCTGCTCTGTTACCTGTTGGGATTGTCTTAGTAGCAAAAAAGCTGGGGCTCTTTTCCTATCCCAACCCCACGTCAAGTGACCTGAAGAGGATTTGAAGCATGGTGTGGGTATCACTGTTTAGATAACACAAAAGCAGAGCTGCAAATTCCAGGCCTAGCTGTCCTGTGCTCTGCTGTCCTTCTCATCTCTTTCCAGGGCCGCCCTCTTCCTCCTCCTTCCAGCTCCAGCGCTAAATATTAGAGCAGTGCTAATCAGCTGCCCTTGTCCCAGAGTGCTGGCAGCTTTCTGCAGCTTTCCACCACCTGCTAAAAAGGTGACTTGGAAGGAAAATTTGGTCCCTCCCTAGCTGCCTGTGTCAGCTACCTAATGGTAGGCTCAGCTGGTGAAAAATCTGTTTTACTTCAAGTAATTTTTCTTCCAGAGAGCTGTCTTCTCTCTCTCAAGGCCACTGTTGGAAAGAGCATGTTTTACTGTGTGGGCTCTGCCTGTGGCATGTAATAGCTGCTATGGTTTAACATGCTCCAGCTCTGCCATTGCCAGTTTTTGGTATGCTGTGCCTGCACTGCTATCAGGAATCCAGCTCCCCCCTGCCACACTTGATGGTCTCCCAGTGGAAGGAGGCATTTTGGTTTATCGCAGCTGGGGCACAACCTCTGATCTCTCCAGTTTTCTGCACCCCATTTGTCTCTGTCTCTGGGAACTGAGTTTCTGGCTTTGTAGAGGCAGCACCCAGCATTTCAGGGTACAAGTGTTGTTCCAGCAAGATGAAAATCAAAGTTCCCAGGACAGATGGGCTGTTTGGTGCAACTAATACAGCAGTGTCCATGGCTGCTGTGCCTTGAGGGAGATGGGGGTCCTGCACATCTGCAAGAAGGAGCTGAGAAAATGTCATCGGTTGAGGGGCCAACAAGCCCAAGGAGAAGATGTGTGTGGAGCCTGCCTGATGCCCTGAGCCACCAACACCCCTGCCCTGGCCTGCCCAGCAGCCCCTCACTGCAAGCACGGCAGGGAAAAGCAGCACTGATCTCCTGCCCACGGCCGGTGCGGCATCCAGCATCTGTTGTCATAGCAACAGGGTGTCACACCTGCAGAGCCGCTGCTTTGGGTACCAATTTGTGAGCCCTGTGTGGGATTTGTGAGATCGTTGGTGAGGCATGTAACCCCCTCCCCTCCCCGGGCACATTGCTGGGAGGGGGATGTTCTGCATTAACCATTCGATCGGGCATCAGCTGGTAGACATGGGAGTGGCACCGATTAAAAGCAGACGGGATTTTACACCAAAAGCATATTGTGTATTATAGCCTCATGAGACAAGAAACAAAGACCCATTCATCTCCACGCGAGGGCAAAGCACAGCCATCTGGATTCCTGCCCCAAACCGGCGCTCAAAAGCAGTGCGTGTGGCACCACCAGCCTCACCGCTGGCAGCGGCCACCCGGGCTTTGCTGAGATGACCTCTCTGCTCCACTGCTGCGAGGCTCAGGGAGTATGGTTCAACCCTGTACTGGGGGTTGCTCTTCTTTAACTAAAGATTTATGGCTGTTTACAAAGTGCACAATAGCTGAACCACCTGAGGGAGGGCCCAGAGCCAAATTGTCGTCTCTAACGCTGCTATTTTGAGTATGAGTTTTCATCAGCAGCTGTCAGCTGCATGAGCATGTCCTTTTCCCATTTCAGATTCTGTACAATAGCCAGAGTGTGGAGGTGGACGGCCACTCAATGAAGAAACTCATAAGTGACCTCCAGCCAGACACGGACTATTCTTTTGTGCTAATGAACCGTGGGAGCAGTGCTGGGGGGCTCCAGCACCTCGTCTCAATCCGCACTGCTCCTGACGTCTTGCAGAGCAAACCCATCGCCACAAACAAGTACATACAGGAAGGAAAATTCACGCTCACCCTTCCCAAAGTCCAGACCACTGTGCCGGTTAGGTAGGTGCTGTGCCTGGGTGGAGAAGGCAGGGTGGGAGGCTAGAGATGGGGAAAAGGGCAAGGTGGACCTCTGCCAACCTGGGGATTTGCTAACCAGAGAGTGAATTTCCCAGCAGGCTGTGGTATGGAGCCAGGCATTTACCCATAACATGGGATCATGCTGCTGGCTCTTTCTGAGCAAATATTTATATGCAATAAAATTAAGACAATTCTCTGACAGTTTGTCCTCACCCTGGTGGGTATACTTCAGATGCTACCAACAAAAATGCAGTTGAGGATCTGGAGGGACTTTCTCTGACACTGTATAATATCCTTTAAATAAATAATGCCTAAAGCCTCGAGGAGATTTAAAAAGCAAGTTTGTGGAAGTCTTATTCGTTACTGTGGTATCCTTGTGCTGAAGCACAATTCCCCCAGGGTTCTTGCCACAATCCGATTATATAAATGTCCTTCTCAAAGCTCCTACACCACCCTCTGGAGCTCAGTCTGTAGTTCTTCATTAACCTAATGAGTGTTAACGGGAGTATTCTCTTCTCCAGTACAGCTGGAAAACTGACTTCTTCCTTATTGAACCCTGTTGCTACCAAGAGGACGAGGAGAGGAACAAGTCATTCTTGGGAGGCATATGGCATGTGTTATTTGGTGATCTGCCCAAGAGACAACTTAGGGTCCAGTGCTTACACTGTCCTTCCTTCCTTCCCAGGTGGTACTACATCGTGGTTGTGCCAGCAGATCAGAGCACCAGCAGCCTGACTGCTCGCTGGCGGACACCTGATGAGATGGAGCTGGACCAGGTAGGACTCTGTAGCAGCTGCTGTAACAGAAGTGGCTCCCAGGTGGCCCAGCACTCTTTGCCTGGGCGTCCTGGCAACGGCATGGGTGCACTGAGATGGGGGGCTGTGAGACATGCAGTGCTCACTCAGCCTTTCTTGGCTGGTGACAGATATAGGAAGAAGACTGGATTCAAGCCAGGGAGGAGGCACCTCTGAGAATGTCCCTTATTGGGAAGACCACATTTGAGTGTCTCAGAGCACTGACCAGGACAGATCTTGTCTTGGATGGTACGCTCTTTGCAACCTTTTACACCTGAAGTAACCATGCTGATTTTGAAAGCAAGCTAGTAGAGAAAGGTATCATTTTCAGTTTATTAAGCTATTCTGTCAGGAGGCTTTCCCTGCTCTGGACAGACCTAAGCCCACCATTTGGATAAAGAGTTTGTTCTAGCATCTAAAAAAACCTGCAAAGCTCCCTTCACACTTCCTTGTTAAAGGCTTTCAGCATTCACCAGCCCGTTCACCCTAAGATGCAGCTTGTTCTGAGCCCGAGTCCTCCAACACCAGTGGTGCGGTACGTATGCGGGTGTCAGACAAGGGCTTTGTGAGCTCTTCCCCACACACACCACCACCCCCAAAGGAATACAGAAAAATTCCAAGAAATCACACAAAGGTTCCATTGAGAGAACAAAGTTGCAGGCTTGAAGCACTCATAAATTTCAAAGTGTTAGAAGCTGTAAGTCAGACCCTTCTTATTATTAAGCTTTAATTATATGATTGCAGAGTCTTTTCCATGGGGTCCCCCTTCACACCGTGTATGGGTGGATCTGATCTGCGCATGAAGCACAATTCTATGATGGAGAACCATCATCTGTAGGTCTCCTGCATCATTTCATTGCAGAAATTGGAAGATGTCACAAGAAATAGAAGACTAGGATGTGAAAGGATGGTTTGGTTTTGAACTTCAGGTGGTGGAAAGTTTTTGAGAGAACTGGTTTCTATCTCTGTTTCACCCAGTCCTGGGCAAACGATTTGAGAAAAAAATTTCATTAGCAGACAGTGTTTTGCATGTTCTGCTTTTTTTGGAGTGCTCAGTTTGAGATCTGGAGCCTCATTTGCACAGCCTAAGCATCCCCAGCTGCAGAGAAAGTCAATAGAAGCTCTGCTGGATAGTCAGTGCTATTAAAAAAAACCCTAACTTTTCTTTTAAAATAAAACAAGCTGATGTCTTTTCAGTTTGACATTCAAAATTAGTGGACATTTTTTACATTAATGTCCCTGTGTCTCTGTTCTCTATCTGTAAAATTAGGATAATCACTTTCATCTCACCTCATATGGGTGTTTGGAAGATAAGATCGTTAATGTTTGTGAAGCACTTGTAATATTATAGTGATCAGCACCATAGAAAAGCCCATGAGGAAATTATTAATTTTGTCTTCAGAGCTGGATTTGAATAGTAAGCAATAAACAAGGCCTCGGGCTGCATAATGCAAAGAAGAAAACAAAATATGGAATAGCTGCTCTTTGATTAAGCACTGTCTGTCCTGTGTATTGAACAAAGCAGAGTTACAGAAAAGATAGTATGTGACTGTGCAGTCAAGGATTGTAACACAATGCACATACGTAAGGTAGCTGAATTAATTTTTCATGGGCAATATTAGTTTTCTAGTTTTTCAGGACTTTGCAGGCCTAGCATTTCTTCTGGTGCAGTCTTTTGGGGTGTGTGTTACATATATATGTGTCAGTAGCATCCAGCAACCTTAATCACACCTGGATCCCTATGGTTTCATGCACCATGCTTTCTGCCCCAAAACGTTTAGCTGTAATTTCAGCCAAGGTACAAGAGATGTGTGTGAGGATCAAACTCCACAGACCAAAAGACTCTTTCTGCCTTTTTTCCCTGTAGTTGCAAGGATATTTGTGAAACTAACACTTCTCCATGCCTTTTTTTTTCTTCTTCTGTTTTTTTAAGGGGTAGGGGTGATACTGCAACGACAACCTATAGCTTTCTTAAATTGCTCCAACATGAGTATTCATAAGAGGACATGGATGGACTGTTCTGTTGAGGGGAAAAAGCAGGGGGTTCCTTACCCAGCTTTTCCTCCTCAAGAGGAATGAGCTCAGCTCAGCAGCACAGCTTTGTGTGCACATCACTGCCCCAGCCCCACTGATGTTCCCTGTCTGCCCTGACAATGCTGCACTGATACATTCGTGTGTGAAATGTATTTCATGCCTCCTTCTTCATTTTAAATTAGAATTTCTGTTCCAAGCCTGATATTCATTTTTACGTGTTAGAAAAACATCTTTAAACATCTGAGAGTTTTTCTTACCAGTGTAATTGATTTTTTGTGTGTTTATATCCTTTTTCATGAATTTGTGGCTGACTATGAAATTTGCCATTTTTACTCTGAACATCTCATGAAATGTGTTACCATTCTGTGTGATTTACACAAAGCTCTGCCTGCAACCCAGCAGCAGGTGAAATATCGCAGCGCTGACAGAAGGGAAAGACACAGCAAATGTCACTTTTTCCCTGTACATCAGCATCAGCTGTAATTCACATCCGGTGTCTGTAGAGAGTGGGAATTGCTGTCCAAACCAACATTTGGGCTGCAGAACATGGTCCAGTTCCCTCACAGCTCATCGGGATTGATTAACACAGGCTGTCTCAGCCCTAGCATTAGCCCTGTCGGCATTCCAGTGCTCAGGACTCTCCCAGAGCTGAGCTCCTGGTGGAGGTGCTTGAAGTGAGGGTCTGCAGACAGGTGCCCCAGCAGTGCCTAAATGTATAATCACAGAATCACCTAGGTTGGGGGACCTTTTAAGATCCCTCTGGTTTTTTTTGTATCACCACCATCTCCAGATCAAGCCTAGTATCTTCTCCTCCCTTCCCTTCCACCCTGCTGAGTCCTACAACCGGTAAGGTAACAGGGTAAGGCGGTGTCACGCTGGGCGAAGCAATAGTGATGCACCTTGTTTGTCCCCAGCTGCTGGAGGCCATAAGCCAAGGGAGTCAGAGCAGGCGCCAGCGACGCCAAGCAGACAGACTCAAGCCCTACATTGCTGCTCAAGTGGATGTTCTGCCTGAGACCTTCACCCTTGGGGACGAGAAGAACTACAAAGGTTTCTACAACAAGCCCCTGTCTCAAGACCTGAGCTATCGCTGCTTCGTGCTGGCCTCACTGGAGGATGGAGACACGGTAAGGACTTTCGTCTGGGGTGGCACAGCCTGTCCTAGCAGAGCAGAGGTGGGCTCTGTGCAGGCACAGTGAAAAATTACTGTGAGCTGGGAGGATGGAGTTTTGTCTGAAGAGAGGAGAGTAAGGCTGCATAGCTGGTCTGAACAAGCTCGGTCAGCTGTGGGAGTTGACTTGATAGATGGTGTTTTTGGAGGGAAATGACACGTATGTTTGACATAACAGATGAGAGTGGAGGGCAGTGTCAACACACAGATCCTACACAAACTTGGTTGTGGCTTGCTGGGCTGTGCCCAGAGCAGAGCTTGACACATGGTTGGGTTAGGATGGGTTCTCATTCTGCTTTAGATTAAGTGAGTGACTCCTTCCCCGCACAGTGGCTGCTGAGGCTCTGCAGTGAACAGGGTGCTCCCCCTGCAAACCTGCCTTCACAGGCCCCTCTCTGCCCAGAATCACACTTCCAGATGATGTCTGGAGAAGCAAACGAACCGACCTCGCTTCACAATGGGTTGTCAGCTGGGCAAAGCTGTGCACGTGCCTGCTTCTTTCTCCTGTGCCTCTCCTGGCTAGAGGCAAATGGGCCATGCCTTTGTCGACAGCGTGTCGCCATGTACACGGGGCCTGGGCACGTGAGAGGGAAGGGAGTAGCTGATGCAATAAGCAGGGATCAGCACGGCGAGACCTGTGCATCAGTGTCCAGCTGTAAACACGGAGGGCAGGAGGGATGGTGGAGACATTGGCAGTGGCCAGTGTGCAAAGAATGGAAATAATAGAGATGCACAGAATCCCTTGGTCAGCTTCCAAGCCACAGCTTCCTTCCTCAGCCTCGTTTGCTTGTAATGGCTCATTAGGGCTGGTCAAGTTCTTCATTACTCATCCAGCTCATGTGTTCTTGTGGCAAGATGTGCACACTGGTGAGGGAAGGAGAGTCACAGATAAACAAGGTAAGGCAGAGGCCTCAGGGTGTGCTGTCCTGGCAGTCCCTGTCAAGAAGAGATGACTTTAACTAGTTGATCCCAGACTATCATTATCATCTCCTCCGTAGCATAAATCTGCCACAGCCCTCCAGTGAGCCACCAGCCATCAGAGTTATAACACCTTGCTCCTAGAGACCACTTTTCCGCATCCCCTGCTGCATCATCCCCATTTTCATTTGAAGCATGAGGCACTCTGTCCTGGACTGTGCACTATCTCCCCCAGTCAGCTCCTTTTAAATCACTTGCTGTGTCTCTAGTGTCAGCGGGCAAGCATAACATCGTCATTCTTCAAAGGCAAAGGGGAATGTGGTTGAAACACCATCTCTGAGAGCAGGAGCCACCTGCACCTTGCAGTCTGCCTTTGGAAATGCCACTGAGATAACAGTCCTTCTGATCGCTTCTGCTTCTGTCTTCTCTTGGAAGGAGGCATCTCCGAAGCGTGTCTGCAAAAATACAGTTCTTGCCCCTCACACAAAGCTTTGGAGCTGGTACACGTGTTACCTTGCTGCACAGATCACCATGCCCCCCCACACCTGACGCAGCTTGACCTTTCTGTCTAGTCACAGGCAGAGCCTATGTGCTTTTCTCCCAGAGTAGCCACTTGCCCATACAAAGGGGAGCCCCAGGCCTTCTGCCCCATCTTCTCACCATCCTTTTGTCTCTGCCATGCTCAGACAGAGCTGTTGCTGACTCCCTGCCCTGTTGTTTGAACTGGACGAGGGGTCATAGGAACAGACCGAAGGGTTGCAGTGATCTCGTGCACACTTGCTCCAGGAACAGAGCTGAACCGGGAGCCAGCAGCCATTTCAGGGTCATTGAAACAGGGTAGGGCTGAAAGGTTTCACGGATGAAGACGCAACGACACCCCCCCTGCTCCTCCTCCAGCCAGTGGCGTCTCTGACCACTGATAAATCTGAGGGCAGCAGCTAGGATGCTGCACCTGCGCATGCTGCCAGAAGGATGTCACAGATAAGAGCATTTTCTGTACTCCACGCATGTTTGAAACCAGGCTGGCTGGGATCAAGGGCATCTGTGAGAGGAGATCAAGATGTGCATTTGTGTGACACCAGCACGCTTGATTTTTCCCTTTCTTCTTCTCATGCACGCAGACATGAAGTGTGTGTTTAAACTTTGACCTTAAAGCAGACGATTTATAGATCCACAGGCACCTCTTCAGTGACCGAAACTTTCTATGGCAGAAGCAGAGCATTTCTGGCTCCCTAATGCTGGGCAGCAGGTGCTGCTAAAAAGCCACAGGCACTGAACTGATATAGCTCTGGCCCTCTTTAATAGGGGGAACGGATTTCTTTTTGCAGCATTTAACCCTTCTGACCCAGTGAGGCTGAACTGTGAAGGGACAACACAGCTCCTTAAGCCTTAGCCACAGCAGCAGAACAAGCCAGGTGCGGTCTCATTTTTCTGCAGGAAAGGTTTGGGTCTCTGTTAATCCCATCTTGCTGGTGGGGCTAGAAAGCTGTCCCTTTGAGTTATAAATCACTGGGCTGCCAGATTGCAGAAGTGTCTGGAAAGGAACCTTGTAAGCATGAGCCCCTTTCCAAGGTCTGTTTATTAGGGCTGAGACATCAGGTAGTAAATGTTCCCGTCATTTTGTTCCTTTAAGAAAACCGCCTCACCCAGCAGGGGTTTTCCTAATATAGTCCTGTCCTGGAGAGTTGTGTTGATATCAGCACAGCAGGTATTATAAACCACTTAGGAATCATCAGCCAGCCCCACTGTGCAATTGGTTGGGATTCAAAAGCTTGCAATTTGGCACTGAGAGAATCCAGGGCTGGCAAGTGGCTCTTAGCTGGGCTGCTCCAGTTTGGCACCTTGGGGCCAGGTCTGCTAGCCAGAAAGTAGTTGGCACTGGGAATGTTTCACATCAGGAAAAGACTGTTTCCACAGTGTGACCTCCACTGGTGCTGAGGGAGGGAGAATCCCATGGTGTGCTGCTGGGATTTGAGAAGCATGACTGTTCCCTGCTAGCCAGAGGCAAGGGGAAACCTTCAGGGTTTTCAGGGATGAGGTGTTGCTTTAGCATAATGGACACTTGCTTTTCTGTCCTTCTCCTGCCGGTGCTGTTCAGAAGAGATACGCAGCCAGTCCTTACTCGGATGAGATCGTGATGGAAGTGGCTTCAGCAAAGCAGCAGGATGAACCAGAGATGCTGTGGGTGATGGGACCTGTCCTGGCCGTGATATTAATCATCATCATTGTCATTGCTATACTTCTCTTCAAAAGGTGAGATCCAATCGAGGACACAGCATTTATGGGACAAGCACTACAGGTGGTGGCACTTTTAAGACCTTCCTTGTAGCCTTTAGGTATGGGGTGCTCTGATAGACATTCTTTGGTGGTCATGGGGAGGAGGAAGGTCTCCACCTGGCACACCACAAAGAGAGCAGAAGGGCTAGGTATGCAGAAGGTAATTAATATCAGCCTCAGGACACAGAGCTGCTGTGGATTCTGGAAACGTGTGAGCAGTGGGACAGAGGAAAGCAGCTTTGTCTCTAAAGCCAGTTTGACTGCACCTGGTCTCACAGCTTGGATGTGCAGCCTTGGGGACTTCTCCAGTACTGGTTTTCTGTGGAAATTGCCTGCTTAATGTCTGGCAGGTGCCTCCACTACTGTGATTTTTAACCAAGGAACATAGTCTTGGTGGTGGAAACAGGGCATGGATGTTAGAGGCTGAGATCAGAGTAGGAGCTCTCTTCTTGAGAGCTCTCAGTCCTGACTACTGGATCAGGATCATCCACACTTTGTGCTCCCTGCTGAAGCAGCCACCTGCTTTTGCGTAGCACAGGAGCCCTACTAGAGCTGTAACTGTAGTGTGAGATGATTGTTAGTCCTCCCGAGGAGCCACAGGTTGCATTTGCATGTGTTCATGTAGCCTGTTCAATTACAGTAGGTCATTCTCTATCAGCTCAGCTCCAAGGTTCTGCTCCTCCTGGACTCTCTATTTACATATGTATCTGTACCTCGGGGAAGGGAACTGGCTTTGTTGTCTGATTAAATGGAGCTCTGCTGTGCATGTGCAGTCAGTGCCTTTCTGTGTCAGTGATCATCTCATTTCTTCTGTTTCTGCTCTTCCCTGGATCTAGTAAACAAGAAAGGTAGGAATCCATTTTATCTTCTTGTTTTGCTAAAATTTCAAGTCTATTTCCCTTTTAAAAATCAAGCCTGAAGCTAGTAAGGGGCATCTTTGGTTTTGGGTGTGTGGGGGCATGACAGCCCTGGGGGTTTACAAAGACTTTGTTTCCTCAAAGGAATCGGCCTTCCAGCAATTGTGAGCCTCTCGCAGCTCTTAGGGAGACAGTTCCAACATAAAGACTCCTCAGATTGTTTTTACAATTAAATTAAAAATCAAAAAAACAACATCACCAGGAGTTATAGGTGTTTCTTTGTTTCCTCAGTCACTTCAGACTGAGAGCTGTTCCATCAAGAATACAAGTGCATTCTTGCAAGCTGTTATGATGAAGCTTCAAGGGAATGCCTGGCTGTTGTAAGAAAAAGAGTGTTCGCTGGTCTTCAAGAGAAAATGGTCCCAGGGAGGATTCTGTACCTGAGCCCTATAAAAGCTATGTCCAGCTTGGCTCAGCTTTCCTTTGTTCCAGAGTCTGGTGTGGATGGAGCACCAGGAAGCAGCACCAGCCCACTGAGCTCAGACCTGACACTCATGTCCCTGCTGTGTCCTAGCCTGTGTAGCAATAGCATATCCTCTTCCAGCACAATCTGTGTGCTCAGAGCGATGCTGTTATCCTACAGGTTTTTTTGCTGTCCACCTTCTCTTTGGAGGCACTTTCTCTCAAAGGTGTCCATGCAGCATTTTCACAGTGTCAAATCTACAATGGGAATGGATTGAAGCTGAGTAGCACAGGATAGCTTGGGATCTGAAGGTTTGTTTAGCAGTTGTCCTGAAGAGGCTAATGAGAGGGACAAACATTAATTATGTGGCTGTGCCCATTCCTCAGAATAGCTGGGCCACTTTGCTCAAGGGCTCAGGGACTGGTACACAGTAGCACATGGCACATCCTGCTGTGTTCCTGGTAGAAGAAACACTACTTTATTTGTTTGCTGTGTATTTTCCTTTCTTTCTATCAATGCTCTCAGTCCTTCAGCTCTTTTGTCAGAGTCCAGGCAGCTAGAAGGCTTCTGAGATGTTGAGATGACTCAAAGACTCACAATCTGGTCCTCCCCACTGAACAACTCCAGTGTTTGATGCAGCCACAGGCTGCAGATGGAGCTTGCTCACACTCTGGGCCACAGCAGGAATGCAGGTTTCACATGTGATTTATGCACCAAATTTTCCCTAATTCCTTCTCCCTAGTGCCAGCCCAGCATGCACAGCTCCCTCTGGAAGTGATAGCGCCCTGTGCCTGTGCAGAGCATTTGTGATCACATGTGGCTTGGGGTCACCACCATCCAGAGATGCAGCTGCCTCTGTGCAGAACCTGGCAACCCTTCAGAGTGCTTTGAAACGCCTCACAAAGTGGTAGAAATCAGAGGCTTCTGTTGCAATTTGCAGGATGGTAAATGTGCTAGCATTCATGTGGACCAGCAGTGATGTAGCTTCCTCTCTCCCAGAAAACCCCTCTCCCAGGTCAGCAGAGGGGTTCACCATCAGGCAAAATCCATATGGGGGTGTAGCCAAAAGACAAAGTCTCTGTGAATTGCTACGTGCTCAGCATGTTGGCAAAGGGACAGGGCCAGCACAGACTCAGAAGCCACTACTGCTGTCCTGCTCCTGCCCAACACTCCTCTGCATAGGTGTATCCACTATATTTGTAATACAGAGCAAGAAATGGGACTTAAGGAATCACTAGAAAGCCTTCTTGCAGTATTAGATTTTCCTTAATATTCACTTGTCCACTCTTTGATTGGATCTGTCCCTGCTCTGACTGTGAATTCCAGCAAGAGCCTGAGGTGGTGGCATTGCTGTAGGCATAAATATAGCACGAAGAGACAACAGTGTATTTTATTGTTCCATTAATACACGCCTTGGGTGCCTTCAACCATTCAAGACATGTATTAATGGCCCAATAAAACATACCCTGAAGAGCCTTTACACTATTATATTACAGCATTCTATATTTAAATATTTCTAATACTTGAAAAAAAAATTTTATTATATCCTTCCACTACAGGAAATAGTTCCTAGAGAAAGTAAGAGGAAACAACATCTTGCATCTATCTGCTTTTTC
Source organism: Scolopax mira (assembly GCA_004320125.1). Classification (NCBI taxonomy): domain Eukaryota; kingdom Metazoa; phylum Chordata; class Aves; order Charadriiformes; family Scolopacidae; genus Scolopax; species Scolopax mira. The sequence continues at coordinate 87,784 of BJBW01017319.1, forward strand.
TCTAATAAATATTACACAGCGCATCATATTTCAAAGTGCCTCACTAATCAAACCTCTGCCATCGCTTACATATGATCCTTCGTGTTTCATAAATGGGAAATTGGAGGCATTGAAGAGGATGTGACTTGCCCAGAGCCCCAGGGAGCCTGGGATGGAGCTAGGTGTCTAGAACACAGGGACCCAGACTACTTCCCAAGGTGGTTCATGATGGTCTCTGCCAGACCTCACCTGCTTGTCTCTGTCCTCTCTGTCCATAGGAAAAGGGCACACTCCCCCTCTTCCAAGGATGAGCACTCCATCGGTCTGAAGGACTCGCTCTTGGCCCACTCCTCTGACCCTGTTGAGATGAGGCGGCTCAACTACCAGACTCCAGGTAAAAAGCAGTTAAAACCCTTGCACCTCACCTCCTTCGGTTCCCCTTCATTAGGTGCCCATGGCAGAGGAGTTACAGTGCTCCCCACTAGCAATTCCGTGCCTTCCCTGTCACAGTGACACAGAGGGGACTTACACCAAGGATACCCAGGTGTCCACTCTCTGATCTGCAAATCCTTCTCTCTGGCCCTATCATGACTGGCACACCAGGCTGCGGAACTTGGGTGGGGGACAACCTAGTGTGTGGTGTGTGTAAAACCTTATATAAAGCTCACTGCAGTTATCCTGAGCTGGGAGAAGCCTCCATGCAGAGTTGAGAGAGCTCACCAGTCCCTGCATCTGCATTGCCAGCTGCTGCGCTGCCTTGGCCCAGGCTGAAATTTCAGTCCTGAGCACCACTGGTGCAGTGATGGCCACAGAGGCTGCAGCTGGAAGGATCAGGACGTACAGAGAGCCCTTGTACTGCTGAGGGTTGTCCCAGCACCTTTGTCCCAGGATCTTTGGAGTGCTAACTTTCCTGCTGTGCTCAGCTAAGGGGGAAGAGAAGCAGCCTATATTGCTCCCCAGTCAGTGCTGTGGCCCAGGGAAGGGCGCTGCTGGTCACAGTGGTCTCAGTGCAGAGGATGATAGTTCAGTAACAGCTGTTGCTTTCTGCATACAACTGTTTGCTGCAGAGCATCTCATCACGCCTGCACTGGCCTCTGGTACCTCAGGATGTAGCTGGTTTGCCAGCCCATGGAGGTAACTCTACTTTGCACTGCAGAAAGGTCTCGTGCTGCTGCTTTGTGTCTGTACGTCTCTGATGGCACTGAAAGCACAGTACCTCTCACTGTAGCAATCAGAGACAGGCTCACCCCAGCTTATTCAGAGCCTTTCAGAGAGCCCAAGTCGTAGATTAAGTGGGGGAGCACTTGGGCTTTTGTGATGGAGGGGGCAGTTCAGCAGTAAATGAGGCACATACAGCTGTCTTCTAACTTGCATCTCTTCCTGGTCTGTAACCTACTTTCCTTTTCCTCCTGCTGCTCATTCATCTAAAAGCTTTCATCTAACAGGAGAATTTTGAAAGAACTATTTCCTGATGTAAACCTGCTGTGTCCAGGAGGGAGAATAAGAGAAGCTCACAGCAATCTGGCTCAGACTTGGGGTGGGTTTCACCAGCACTTCTCCCTCTGTGCCAGAGCAGCTGTCACAGATCCACAGTTAATGCATCTCCCAGGCAGGACCAGTGGCAGATCCCACAGGCAGGACACAGCAACAGCCTGGCAATTGCCAGCAGACCTGGCACTTTGGCTGACCACACATAGACCAGTGTGGTATTGCAGCATGGGAGGAAACTGCTCTGGGGAGCAAAGAAGGCACCCACACTAGAGGAAGAACATCTCAACAGGCACACCATTGGGAGCAGCACTAGGTGAGGGGGGTCACACACAGTGAGCAACAGCATGCAGCTCCTTGAGCTGCTCCAGGGCACCTGTGCATGGGGACAAGCTTCTGTGACATGTCTCTGCTGCCCAGGGACACAAGAGCCATCTTTGCTGTATTCTTGTGGTTTACATCACATGCAGGAGGTCAGGCTTGCATCTGCTCCCATCATCAAGAGATCAGAGTGTTTGCAACAAGGGAATCTCTTGCTAGAGCTGTAGGAATGGACAAGAGCTACCATCAGAGAAGAGTTGTCCAGGAAATCCTCTTTTCTTGCCTGTGCCTAAGGATAAGCCAAAGACACTGTCTCTTTTGATAAGATTGCAGAGCTCTCTGGAGAGACAAAACCAACCCAAAATGCCCAGTTCACTACAGAGGCAGCAGCAGTGCCCTGGGATGCTGTGAACCAGTGCTGCCCCACCAAGTGACAGAACTGTGTCCTCCTCCCCCCTGCATCACTTGTGAGGCTCTGCGGGGCAGAAGTGGGTGTTATGCAGCTAGAAGTGACTTCCAGCTCCCAACAAGCTTGTCCTCATTAATGAGGAGGCAGGAAAGCCACCGAGCCCCGTGGGCCCGTGCTGCTGCCCCTGTCACCCACCCGAGGTCAAGGCAGTGCTGCGTGGATGCGTTGGCAAGAGGTGCTGGCCACCAGCCCTGCACACTTTGGTAGTTGGTCTCCCCGCTGGAGTGTGCTGAGCAGGGAAAACTTGTTTAATGCATAATTAATTGGGCTACTGTTATTAAATATTAAGTGTTCTCATTTTTGTGGTTTTTACTTCAGACAAGGGTCATTTCCCCCACTGTCAGCCTCCCTGTACTAATGTACCACTGTGTCAAGTCGCTGAGAGGATACAGGACCGGGCAGTGTCCCAATACGCCATGAAATGAGGCTGAGTTGCACTGTTGATGAGCTGGAAGCAAACTGGAGGCTCAGGGGAACTGAGCAGAGGTTGCTGGGGCTGAGTGCAGTTTTTCTGGCCACCAAGCAGCACTGATGTCCCCTGTACCTGCCATCCACCTGCCCTTGCTGGCTCCCCTTGGGCACGAGGCCGTAGACAGTGGTGTGCAGTGAGAAGTGTAGCTCTTGGCATCAGATGAAGACCTGTGCTGGAGCGAGTAGCTCCAGCTCCATGTGTTTGTCAGCATCAGGGGATGGTACTGGCCAGAGCCAAAAGCCCAGTGGATATTGGCCAGCTGCAGAGCAGTCCAGGCTGGACAGCTGGTCCTGTGCAGGAGGGAGGCTCCCAGTGCTGTGGCAGATGTTGCTTTCCTTTGCATCTTCACCTCTTTGTCTTTCCATTTCTGAACCTCTGCAATGATAACTAAAGGCTAATGGGATTTCTGTTCTTGCCCCGTTTCTTTTCTTTGCAGGTGCCAGTGTCCCCAGTTGCCCGAATGTCTCAAGTTAGTTTTAACTCCTGTATTTATCTTTCGACACCTTTTGCTTTTTCTTTCCCTTTCTCTCTCGTCTCCGTAATTTTTGTTTCAATGTCATGAAGGTCACCCTCACTCACTGCAGACTTGTAGAACGGCACTGATTTCACTTTCTGACATGATGTGTGGGGCCAAGCTCGGGTACTGTTTGCACGGCACTACAGCAGCTCACCACAGCACACTGCAGGAGGGAAAGCCCCGGGTGCTGGGCTGCCAGGAGGCTCCTGTGTCAGCCCTTCACCTGCTCCCAGGCCTCCTGCCCCCTCGCAGTGGCATGGCAGGCTCTGCCATGGCACCCAGCCCACAGCTGGCCCTGCATGGGAACAGATAACTGCGGCCATTCTGGAGAGGGTGAGCAGCTAAAAGCCCCTAATGGACAAATTGAAGGGTGCTCTTTAGCCCAGTGGTTGAGCACACACTCCTCCTATCCCAGACAAAGTGATATCCCCAGGCTGGGGATATCTGCCATAAAGTTAGGCAGAAAGGATTCCAAGGGATGCTGAACTGAACTGCCATACAGTTGGTCTGCTTGGCAGTGTTGGCACCAGAGTCCCAGGCACAAAACAGAGGGACTTGCTGCTCTAGCAGGTGGGATGGAGTGGTACCAGAACTATGGGTTTAACTTCCCCTTTAACTCTTGTCTTACAAGCTTCAGGGTCACTCTCAAACAACCATTGAAAGTCCTCCCTGCTGCTTCATGTACAGGAGCACATGTGTGTGCACACACGAATGGGAGATGTAGGACAGGTGCTTAGCCCAGGAGCAGAGCCAAAGGCTTTGCAGTCTGCAGCCTTGCAGGCATTGTGAGACCCCTGAGCCCTTCTAGCCTGGTCCTGAAGAGACCTGAGAGAAGAGCTCACTGTCCTCTTGACAGAGTCATTGGAAGAGCATGTAGAATCTGTGTACGCCCTACACTGTCAGTGGTTCTAGGTTCACCATAATGGGATACCAACCATCTCTTGATCCCCCTTCAGCAAAACTGAAGTTTGGAGAGACCCCCTCCCTAGTATTTCTCAGTAGAGATGAGCATCTGCAGTTCTGCTGTACTCCATGGCTCTGTTGGACTTCATACACAGCTACGTTGGGATAAGCATGTGCTGTGGCTGTGTTCCAACCTCTTTCTTCTTCTAACCCCACACTTCTGCCCTGGTCCCACACTGTCCTCCTCATTCAGTTGCTCATCAGTAGCAACTCTGCACCTGCAAAGGCTGCTCCTGAGCTACAGTCTTTGGAGCTCTGGCATCCATGAGCAAATTGTGCAGAAGTCATCATTGTCTTTGTGGGCCTGCTCAGCCACCTTAGGGATCTTGATGGGTGAAGTGGCAAACAAAGGACCACTTGCAGAAGGACCTCAGCACGAGGCAGAAGAGGGACCTTTCCTTCTCCATCTGCCTGTGTGCTCTCAGGCCATCCGTGGATAGCTCTGCGCTGTCAAAGGATAGACAGACACATGTATGTTGGACGGGGTCTTGCCTGTATGCAGCAATGTTAGATGCTTTTGGCAGAGGTGTGAGGAGCCCTGCTGTGCAGTGGCTGTGGTGTAACACTTCCCTGTTATCACCTAGTGACTTGTCACCACTGAGTAAAATGCACCTACCCAGCCTGGGGACTGCTCCATCACCTCGGTGGCCCATCACTGCCATCTGTGGCAGCATTCGGGCTCCTGAGCAATCGAGAAGCTCCTGGCCATGCTCCAGCTTGTCTCCCTGGGTGTGAATCAACAGCTTCAGCCTATTAATAATCATCATGACCCACGTGGGGTTTCTGGGAAAGCCACAGAGCAGCCGACGGAGTCACGAGCCTTGGGATTTGGATAAGCCAGGCTTTGAATGAGATGTTTCACAGACACATTCCTGCCAATTCACCATCTCAGCTTCATAGAATGAGATTGTGATGGTAGAGCCCTTAGTCCCAGGGTGCCGGTAGGGCTCCTTCCAGTCCCACCTGTACCCTCACAGTATCTATCCCCCGTCCGGTACCTGTGGGATCCCCCTCCTCCAGCCCTATCCCCTGAGCAAGGCTTGGGCTGTGCCCAGGATGAGACATACTGTGCATCCCTGCTTTAGACAGGGCAAGGCTTCTGCTATGGCTTGAGCTGCATCCCAGCTTGCAGCAGCCTTCCAGAAGCTGCTGTAGGGCATGTCACTGTATGTGGTGCCTTGCACGAGCCAGCCCAGTGGAGCTGGATTTTGGGCCCTGAAGGTGGCTCTGCCTCTGGAGCACCACTGAAAAGCACCGAGTTACACAGCTGCAGGCAGAGCTGCTCCTCAGCTCTCGGAAAGTTGTGCAATCTCAGACCAGGGGAGCAGCTGTTCTTCCATGAGGTTCTTCCCATCTTTCTCTAGCTCCCCAGGGGCTGGGGCAGCATCTGCCTACTCAAAATGCCATACTTGTATGCTACAGAGATTTCCACTGGTGCAGGTCTGGGCAAGTTTCTTTTTGGCTAATGCCAGTGTTAGGGGTAAGCAAGAGGCTCAACCTCAGCCCTCGGGGCTGAGAGCACCAGAGAATCAGTGTGTTCAACTTCAGCCCATACGGGAGCCCGGGAAGCGCATTGAGACAGCGTCTCCTCGGCTGTTCCTGCCAGGGGCTTGCCCAAGCCCCTGCCCGCTGCGTGGCCTGCTCTGTGTGCCCAGTGGCTGTACCGTCCAAGCATGCTCACCCGATCATGCACATTCTGCACATCACCTTCCTTTTTGTTTCACCGAACCGTGTGCTCTGAGAGTGCGTGCAGCATGCCCTGCGATCTCACCGACTTCCCATCCATTCCGCACAGCGCTTCACATAGTCACACATGTCCGCCTTGCACCCACCTTTCGGTGCTGTCATCGAGCCTCCCTTGGCCCTGCAGAGCTATAACTGTTTTACTTTCCCTCCTCCTTCCTTGTCTTGCTCACAGGCATGCGTGACCACCCCCCCATCCCGGTGACGGACCTCGCCGACAACATCGACAGGCTGAAAGCCAACGACGGGCTGAAGTTCTCCCAGGAGTACGAGGTGAGCGTGAGAGCCTGCCGGGTGCTGGGGGCAGAGCTGTGCTGGCCAGGACCCCCAGCGGAGACAGTTTGAAGGCTGAGCTGTGCCTCCCCCGCACCGGCATCGCCAGCACGGGCCCCAAGCCAGGCCTGGGATTCTGCCAGCTCTCCCTGCCAGCCCCAGTGTGGTGGGAACTCGCCTTGGGCAGTTGGAGCATGGCTTGTACCAGGAAAAGGCCTTGCAGCTGCAGGCGCAGCAGCCCTCCGTGCTCCCACCATGGTTACCCTCTCAGGAGTGAATGGGAGCTCATGTCTACCCACCTGGGCTGGTGCTGTTTACTGGGTTGTTTTGCTCTGCGAGGGTTGCCCTCCGTGCAGATTGGCTGAGGTATTTCAGTCCACAGCATCCCATGCTCCTTCACTAACACCTCAACTCAAAGCTTTTGCTTTCTGCGCCATCCTCTGCTCCTGACAGACACACATTTGGGATTTCATTCCTGCTTTCCTGACCTGCTCTCCCCCTGCACACTGCTGGACTGTGCTGCCATTAGCCTATGCCATTCAGCATCTCTGTCACCAAGAACTCTGCTGATGTCCCTCCCCCATGGAGCAATCCCAGCTCCCCTCCCTGCATGGAGCCCTCTCTGCCTGTGCCCTGCAGTCCTGAGCTGCAACCTCCCTTGCACAGATGAATCACACTCCCACCCTCCTCCATATCTCCGGTTGGAGCCCCCAGATGGTACTATCCACACCCACCACCAATGCTGCCTTTTCTCACACGTATGGGCACACACAAGGTGTTTGATGAACCCCCCCAGTCCTGCATTGCACTTCTCCCAGCCCAACCCACTCCATTCCTGTCCTTCCCTGAAGACAGCTTGCTAAGAGGGATGCGCACATGGAGGGGAAGGGCCTCACCTGCACGAGGGCTGCCTTGCCTTTCCCACCACTCTCTGGGATGGATGCCTAGTTGAAAATTTGTGAAGTTGGGGAAAGTTCCTCTGCAACCATGAGATCAGCAGCAGCAGGATATATGTTTTCCTGTGCTTATATGCAGGACCCTCTTGAGCTTCAGGGGACTTGTAAATAAACCCCCTACTGGTATTAAAGAGGGAATAAATTTGGGAAGTGTCCTTTGCATGTGTTATCACTTCTGTTTGAATTGTTATCTGCCTGTGCCTGTGGCCTCCCCTTCCTGCAGCATACCTACACTGATTTATGAGATGAGATCAGAACATTTGCCCATGAGGTAGGATTATATATGCCAAGAAAGAGAAAGCAGATCTCTGTGCTGAGAAGGTAAGGGACGAATTCCAGCTAGTTCAAAGGGTGTGTTGCATGTATCTGAGGAAGACACAGAGCTCCTTTTTGCTTCAGGATGCCAGATGGAGGGTTTTACCAACCCTCTGCATACTGCTGTCTCGACCAGAGAGAAGCTGAGCTTCAGCTACAGCATTGCCTCACAACTTGGGAGATGTTTGGAGAAATAACGTGCTTCCCTTGCAGTTACCTGTGTGATAGTTATCGTGTGTGTCCTGCCAGCGGTACCAAGGTATGCAGCTGTATCTTTCTCCCTTGGGCCTTTTGTTAGGAGTCCAGCTGAAATGTTAAGCAGGGCTGTTCGCTGCGCCACAGGCAGACCGTGCCTCTGCTGCGCGGTGGGGATCCAGCAGGATCCAGCTCCCAACCTCGCACTAGGCCTGTGCCAGTTGGAGCCTGCAGCATAGTACTGAGCTGTGGGAACTGTTTCGAGAAAAAATGAGCATTAAGTAAATTCTCTTAGCTGTTTTCATGAGCCTCTCTCTTCTCATTTCTCTTTCTTTAGAATATCATGGCTGGTTGAAAGCACCAATCAGTTGTACTTCTCATGTTGAAGCAGCTATTAAGTAGCTGATTGTTGCATGTAATTTTTTTCCTCTGGATTCTGCTGCATTTGACTCCTCATCAGCTAGACATTACTGAACATGACAGGCTTATAGGTTGTTTAATACTAGGACAGACCCCAAAGCAGAATTGGTTGCCCCTTGTTGGCATGTGGGGATCAGTACGGTCATTTCCCATTTGAGATACCAGTGGGAAAAATCCTGGATTGAGTCTGCAGAGAATGGCAGCTGCCTGTGCAGGATTGCTGTGCCTATGGGTCTGCTCTCACCTCGGTCCCTGTTCATGCTGTGTGTGCAGGTTTGGCATGGCAACAGCTCTCTTTGGGGCCTGTGGTTGGAGGGCAGGATGGGCACGGCATGTGTTGCTGAGTAAGGGAATCTACAGAGTGGATGCAGAAATAGCGGAGGTGGGAGAGGAGCAGGCTGTGCAGGCCCTGTGGTAGCTTGTGCTTCCCAGCATGGGGAGAGGCAGGGAACCACAGCTCGCCAAATTCTCTGCAATTGCAGTCACGGAGTGATGATACAGTCCCAGAACTCTCCCTGGGACTTTGTGAGCCCCAGACCGACTCAGAGCTGAGTGGTGACCCAGCGCTTCAAAAGGACCCGTTTCCCTGTGGTATGATCATGCTGTGGGACTGGGCATAGCACAGCTGAGCAGGAAGAGCCAAGGGACAAAGGTATCGCAGTTGAACCCCCAAGGCCCATTTGCTGTTTGGCTGTGCTTTGGAATTGTTGCATTTGAAGTGTTTTTGCAGAGCAGTCTAGCAGCCTCCATGGTGTGCAGGGCTGTTTATAGATGGCTCACGTTCCAGGAGCAGTGGCACCCCAGGCAGAGAGCAAATATTTAACAGCACTTTTAACCATTGAGGCCAGCTGCCCAGAGCCATCAGTCTGGCGCTTGTCTTGGTTGTGCAAGCAACAGCAGGGTAACCTAGACACAGGTAACACAAAACAAGACCTGTCAGCACCTCCCCGTATGGCTGGGAAGTGAACAGGAAGGTGGCAGTGTTTTCTCGGAGCCGTCTGGCCTCCATTCCCGCAGGTCAGAGAACAAATAATATTGCTCACACCAGTTTGCCAGCCCACCTGGCCAAATAGCCTGAGCAGCAAAGCCAGCACGGAGAGAGCTGTGCATTGGCTGCGGCCGAGCTGTGGGTTATTCCTCACTCCAACAGGCAGGGAGCAATCCCAGCTGGACCTGCTGGTACCACTGGTGCAGCTGGAGAGGTTGAACTGCAGGTGCTGGGAGCTGAACCGGCTGCAGGCAGAGTTAACTGCTGGCGGCTGCTCTGGTGTGGGGCATAACACAGCCCCACCACACTCTCCTGGGCATGGAGCAGAGCCAGGAGGAGCAGAGTGCGAGGGGCTGGCAGCAGCTTCTGGCCCAGCCACACCAGGAGAGTATTTCATTTTTAGTGTACAGTGAGACCTACAGTGAATTTACAGTGTGGGATTAATGGAATTAAATAAGTAGAAGGGAGGCAGAGCCCCTTAATTATTTATCTGCAGGCTGTGGCGGGTGCTGCTGCTGTGTTGGAGCTCCTCCTGTGGGCCACCTTCCCACGCTGCAGTGTGTGGACATGAAGCAGGATGGTGTCCTCAGGTGGAGGGTACCTGCACTGATGCACGTCCCACATCTCGCACTTTCACTGTAGGATCCAGCAAGCTGAGTGCTGCTCTCCCCTTTGTTGCTATTAGCAAACACAGGACACAATGGCACCCACCAGGGCTGGTTCCTGCTTCCTTGTGGCTTTTGCCACTTCTGGTCTAGGTCCTGCACCACCTTCCCGCAGTTTGTGGGCATTGTTCCTCATGACTTTGTCATGTCCCTCCAATGGATGGCCCCCGGGTATAGAGCAGGCTGGAAGTGATGAGAGCCAGGCAGCGTGCCACCGCCCGGTGTGTTAGTCCTTGATAATCATTAGGTTGTGTGTGAGATTTGACTCTGCTCTTGCTTCCCAGTGCCATGGGGAGGCTGCTGCCCCTTCCCCATAGTTCATGGGGGATCCCATGTTCCTGCCCAAATCCTGTGGGCAGGAGTCACGGGACTAAATCCCATGTTCGCTTGCATGTCCCTTGAAGCCACTGAGGACGTTGCGTCTCCCATGGCCACAGCCCTGGCAAGGCATCTTAGGCAGCGGGAGAGGTGCTTGGGTCTCTGGTGACCCCAGGAGGTGAGGGACTCAGGTTCCAGATAGAACCTGGGAATCCACATATTGTGGGTTTAATGGGCTAATGGGGAAGCTGCCTGGCAGGCACACAGCACTCACGTTCCGGTAATAAGAATAATAAGGCTGAAGTGCTGCCAGCGATTGATTCGGGAGCGCATTATGTCCTCATTTGAGACGCAGCGTAGATTGACAGTGGTCAATGCCTGTGCTAATGTGGTTGATTTCACAGGAGGCTGGGAAGCACTCACAGCCCGAGTACTTTCCCTTCCCCGTGGCCTTGTGCAGCTGCCTGGGCTGCTGAACAGCACGGGGCTGGGGCTGCTCAGCTCTTTGGTTGCTGGAGCCAGGGCCAGCCGAGCAGCCAGACTGTCCCAAAGCTCTGCCTGCCCAGGCTGCCCCGGCCTGCCAGCAGCGGAGGAGCTGCAGGGACTCTGCATGCAGGGGGATATTGGAGCTGCACTGAGGAAGAGGAGCAGCAAACCCAAGGTGGACTATATCTGAGAGACAAACAGGCACCCAGGGACACTTTCAAGGCATTTGTGAAGTGCTCTTGAGTCTGTCGAGGAAGGAGCCTTTTTCCAATCCCATTTCGGTGGTCTGGCTCTGTCTTTATTTTGATGGCAGTAGCAGCAGGGATCCCTGAGCTGCTTTGGAGAGATTGCTCCTTGCACTTCCACGCTGGGAAGGAGGAGTTTTACTAATTGGGCTTTTCCTTAATTTGCACTTGCTGTCTTACAACATCTCCCCTGTCACTTTAAAGCAAAGCAAAACTAAAAGTCATGATGCTTTTAAGTTTGTTCCTGGCTCATTTCCTTCCAATTTCCCAGCCCTTCTGCTTTCTAAGAAGAATGAGTTGAAAGTGTTATTCTGATCAAGTTTTGGGTTGAAGCACTGATTCCCGTGAGCCCCAGAAAGGAACAAGATCAGACTCCCAATGCCCAGGCAGTTGTGGAGTAAGGTGAGGAGCTGAGGCAGTGCTGCCACAGTCCGGGGCTGCAGAGCATCCTGCAGAGAGGGGACAAGACTTGCCAACCACTACTCCATGTAAGGTCTTCAACTTCTCTCCAAGCAGCCCATCATCCTCCCATTTATTTACTCATTTGTTTGCCTTAAAGGGGGGAACAGGTGTACATTAATTCATCACCAGATTTTAAATTAAATCATTTTACTTCTAAATGAGTCACTAATTTGCAGGAGTATTTAATTAGAGCCTCTTTGCACTCAGGTGCTGTATTACTTCTGACTTTCTCACCTGTTTGCCCTCTTAAGAGGCTGCTGATGATTACACCATTTCTGCACATCCTCGTTGCACATCAAAGCAATTAACCCTAATGGCAACACCTTGATGCTTCTTTTTGATTCTGGGGGCTCTTGGCAGCCTTGTCTCCCCCAGGAAATAACCCTTTCCACTCACTGTGTGAAGCACACTGCACCCTACAGCTTGGGCAGCCCTGCAGCCTTTTGGCAGGGATTTGCAGCATAGATGGAGTGCAAATAACTGCCCCAAGCTCTCCTTGCCTCCACCGTGAAGGGAGGACTCGCTCCAGCACCCACCTGTGCCCAGCGTTGAGTGAGTGTCCTCAGGGTGCAAGCAGGGCTACTGCTTTCTTGGGTTGCTCCTCAGCAGCAAGAAAATGCTCCCTCATATCTTCAGGGCCAGTCTCAGCTCCACCATCTGGCCAGCTCTCTGCATGGCTGGCTGTGCAGACTAAGGCCACCTTTTTGGAAAAGAAGTGTTAGTTCTGTCCTTAATAGGTATTGGTGGATTTTCCTCCTTAGCTTGTCTATTTGTGCTTCTCCTTCAGTGTGCTTTGAATTGACTAGACTGGTATCAAAACCCCTCTCACTCCTCTCTTACTCCAAACAGGAGAGTCCTTACACGTTTTGTTCCACTTGTGGAACAAGTGCCTTTGACCATTTTTGTGCCTTTGACCATTTCTGTTGCCCCTTAGGTGGGCAGCAGTCATCCCTGCCACACATCTGAGGGAGGAGAGCATCCAAAGAGCTTGATTCAGCGAGAAGCCTATCCTGAAAAAAAAAAATATAGGTGCCTGAATGAAATAAAGTGCCCCAGCGAGCCATGAGCTGTGCTGGGACATCTCTGTGCCAGGGCAGAGGGATGTGCAGGGGCTGTGGCAGCCAGGCCAGTGGGTTTCCAGCCAAAAGTGGTGCTTGCAGTCTCCACTCCCACCATCCCTGCTGCAGCGCCTCCGAGTGCTGCTGCTGCCTGCTTATTATGCTGATAATAGAAAATTACAGGTTTTCTGTAGGAAATGCCTATTTACATCCTACATTTCCCAAACTACCTATTAGCATCGCTGTGATGTCACATCCTCCTGCGTGTTTTCGTCAGCGCTGGCCCTTCTGCCTGTAGGGAGGGCTGGTGGCATGGGCCACATGTGGGGATGGGTGACTGCCACCTGGCACAGTGTTGGCCCATGCCCTGCGTGTGCCGGGAAGCCCTCAGGGACAATGCAGTGACACAGGCAGTGCCTGTGCTCCCTACCCACTGCTGGCTGCTTGGGAATTGCCTGCTCAGCAGCACAGAAGGGTAGGTGACAGCGATGGGTGTCCCCTTGCAGACAGAGAGTGGTTGATGGGGCTGAGCAGAGGGGCCATGAGGGCCATTCAGGTCAGCCCAGTCAGGGAGCTGTGCTTCCAGGCTCAGCATTTTATTCACAGCTGATCCAGAGCTGACAGACTGGGCATTCTACTGCCTGAGAAACCTTCTGACATGGCCCCCTGCCAGCAGTGAGCGTGGATGCCTGTGCAGAGAATAACATGCGGTGCTTCCTCTGGCCTGTTTGCTCAATACTTTTGCCTGTGGGTCAGCAAAGTTTCAGTGACCCTGAGCCGGAGCATGATTTTAAGAAAACTTTGACTGTACTGTTAATCGGGGGGAGGGGGCTCATGGGATGACTAATTTCTGCTGTAGCTGCCTGCCCCGGGCTTGCCCAGGGCTGCATGTGCAGAGCGAGTCCCTGCATGAGGCAGCTGTCTTATCTAGGTGCCTCATGTATCTCTCAGCCAAAGAGGCCATCCCGTCTCAGAGCGGTGCTTTGGGAATGGACCTTTCCCCCCTTGTTTTGTTTTGTGCACAAAGATGACAGGAAAGGCTTTGGGAAGGGGTTGTCTGGCCGTGGAGAAGTCGCACACCAGGTACACCAGCACATGGCTTGTGGGAGAAATGTTGGGTCTGCAAGGTCGGGATGCAGGTGGGATGGGGATGTGTGCTTTTCAGGCAGTGGCATAGCATGTGGGCCTTTGGCCAAGATTTATAACCACATTTCTTCTCCGGGTTTATAGTTCCTTGTCACTATTAACTCAAACAAGAGATGTTTACATTGCATAAGTAGCTGGAGCAATGGATAGTAACCCATCAATTTTCATGACTATTCTCTGGCAAATACTCATAGGCTGTCTCACAGGACACTAATACCCAAAGCTCCCGGGGCACAAGACACCCAGGGCTTGCTATATTTCAGGACACTGCAGTTCAACAGCTAATAAAACCATTAGGTCAAGAACTGCGCGGTCAGGTCTCTGTGGAGTCCTGGCATAAGACCAAATTTCTGCTGATGGTTAGCTCCAGAGGAAAGGAGGAGCACACAGTGAGAGTGGAGGTGAAGGGTGAAGGCAGCAGGCTGCCCTAGCAAAGGGCTGCTTTGTCTGCAGGTCACAGGAGGCAGGTCCCACTGGGGACTGGGTTTCAGTGTGGTCTGGCTTGACATTGCTGCTGGGGACACCCATGGAAGCTTCATCTGGCCTGGGGAGAGGTGTGCAGAGAGACACAGATTTCCTGACTGAAACACACCTGTGCAGCAGCGTCCTGCTGTGCTGTAACCATTCCTGACTCCCTCCCTCTCTTTCTCTCCACAGTCCATTGATCCGGGGCAGCAGTTCACCTGGGAGAACTCCAACCTGGAAGTGAATAAACCGAAAAACCGCTATGCAAACGTGATTGCCTACGACCACTCACGTGTCATCCTGACCTCCATCGATGGTAAGAATAACTCCGGAGTCGGCACCCCAGCAAATGGCTGAACTTGGCTGTAGCAGGGGACTGTCTTTTTCCCTGTTGTCAGTCAAGTAGAGTCAGACACCAAGAAACATATACAACATCAACAAGAGCAAAGGTGTGAGCAAAATGCTGGCAAGAAGAGTAGAAGGGGTCTGCAGAGCTGCCCCTGCTTTTCCAGAGCAGCGTGCTCCATGTGGTTGCTTCTTGCTACTGCTGGTGCCAGCAGAGATGCCTGTCCCAGCAACCTCCCTTCTCACTGCTGGCCCTGCTATATGACTTCAGCTGCCTTCCTCGGCACGTGGTGGGACATGGCACTGTTAGCCCTACAACCCTCTGTCCCGGCACGGCTGCAGGGCCAGTATCTTCCTCCAGCACTTGTCAGTGTTTCCTCCCAAGCAAGTGCCCAGAGCTCCACAGGATGAGGGGTGTCCCTTCCCCTGGGACATCAAGCTTCACACATCTGTGCACTCCACGGGAGATGCATCGGGCCCTAGTGTTCATAGTGCCAACCCCGATGGCTCCAAGAACCAGGCTCACATCTCTGGAGTGTGGGCTAATACATGCTTTTAATGCCTGCTTTGCAGTCCCCTTGCACGCAGAGGAGCTGGAGCGCAGGTACCAAACCCACTGTTTTATAACTCAGCACCCAGCTCTACACACCAGAACTGAGGCCACTTATGGGGGGTGAGGAAGATGCAGCTAATTCAATGCACCCCTGCTTGGGGAAGAGGCTTGGCCTGGCTTTGTGTACAGGTGGCCCTGCAGTCACTAGAGTCCTTTTTCTTGGGATGGAAAATTCTTTTCTAATGCTAATGCACTACTCATCCTCTTCTACGAGGAAGGAGTCCAGGGAGGAAGGGGGGGGTCCAAACAGTCCCTGGCAGCAAGGCCTGTTAAATGGCAGCAGCTCTGCAAAGGCCTGGTGTGCTTGTTCCTGGCCAAATCGTCTTAGACAGCTGTGGGGATAGTATACGGGGGAATCCCTGTTTTCCAGCCTGACTCAGTTGCTGTAAGGAATGTCTGTGTCTTCCTGGGAACCATTCCTGATCCACCCTGCCAGTTCCCTGCCACCCATGCCAAGGGAACTGGGCACTTCACTCCAGCTGCTGCTGCTCCCCAGGAGCCATCAGCGCTTTGTTTCTGCTGGAGATTGCTGGGACTGTAGAAAATTCTGCAGGACAAAAGGGTGAGGGGGAGACCCCCAGATTTATTTTCTTCCTCTAATGAAATGCAGATGCACTCTCCTTGGGAGACAAGGAGATTCCTGCAGCCCTGGCAGCCCATGCTGAGCAGGGTTTGGAAACACAGCACCCAGCCTCTGCTTTGCCGCATTTATTTTAATAACTGTGTGTTTGCATTTTAAAGGCCTTTACAAGAAAGTCCTTTCCTTAAAGTGGTGGAGGCAAAGTGGGAGTGGAGCAGCCTCTGCCAGCAGGCAGCAGAGGGGGGTCTTGCACTGAAAAGGGTTTCAGTGGTGGTGGGAAGAAGGGCTCTGGCTCCTTTGGAATCCTCTCTGCAGGAGGGGTGGGAGGACATCCCTGCCTGACATACCCTGCTAGCAGAGACAATCTAATGAAGCAACTTCATTTTTAAAAGGTGCTGCAGGACCATAACAAATAGCTGGTGAATTTAAGACAATTATTTAAATCAGTTGCTTGGGGACAAACGAGCTCCTTAATATTCCTCCCTGGAATTTCCCTTTGTGTGCGGGTGGCAGCTGTCTCTCTGCTTTGGTGCTGCCTGCTTGTGTAGGAGTTACAAAGGGTTCTTCCTTGTTCAGGCACCATCCCTGTCCTCTGCAGGATCCCTGGGAGAGATTCTGGCATCACCCTGTAAAGGAGACTTGTTAAGAGCCTTGTGAACATGCCAGTGTCTTCCCCTGCCTGCAGGGCCAAGCAGAGCGATGGGCACAGGGTTGTGGACTAATGTTTAGCCCTCTTTCTCCACAGGGGTCCCAGGCAGTGATTACATCAATGCCAATTACATTGATGGGTATCGGAAGCAGAACGCCTACATCGCCACACAAGGACCTCTGCCAGAAACCCTCAGTGACTTCTGGAGGATGGTGTGGGAGCAGAGAACAGCAACTATAGTCATGATGACCAGGCTGGAGGAGAAGTCCAGGGTACAGTGTGTGCTTCCTCCCTTTACTGGAGCTGGTGGTGGGGGCAGGAGAGAGGGATGGGAACACTTTACAGCGAAAGGGCATCCAGGGAGAGACAAGCCCAGTGGTGTGGCTCACTGCTGCAGGCACATCAACAACAAGTGCCCTGTAAGTGTATCCCTATGGGGCAAAAGGGTGGCAAAACCTCCTGTCTCTGTGCTGCTTGTTAACTCTTTTCTTGCCCACGTCTGCATGCACATCCATCCTTTCCCTCCCCACATCACTCACACCAAAAAGAAGAAAGGAAAGCTCTGAGATGGGGAGTGTTGACAGTCCCTGAAAGCCTGGGGACTGCATCCCAGAAGCTGAGCAGCTGCAGTGGGTAGGTGGTATCAGCAGCATCTTCCAGCCTGACAGGGCCCTGGCATCTCTAGCAATGCAAGGGAATGGCTGACAAGGTCTCATTGCAATAGCAAGACTAATTTGTGCCTTGTCCAATGACAACATGTATAAACGATCGGCTCATACTGCCAAGATTAGATATTCTGATGTAATAAATGCAAAGCTGCCTGCAAACCGTGGGGAAGGCACGATGTGAAGAGGAAGGAACAGGAGCCCTTGCTGCAGAAGATGCTTGTGGCGTTTCATGACAGAGGTTCTCACTCAGCCCCTGAAGGAGGAGTTCATAAGCTGTGACCGAAGTGCTCCCGTGCCCAGTTTTCCTTCAGGCAAAACCTGCCCAAGCAAAGAGGCAGCTTCTGCCTCTCGTGATTCAATTTGTTCCTAAAAGTAAAATTTTAGCGGTGAGCATTTGTACTTGCAGAATATTTTAGTGTTGCCATGCCAACGGCAGGAGAAGGGGCTGCGTGCTCAAGCTGTGAAGCACTGGTTATTTTTAGCCCAATAAGCTCATTCTTGAGAAGCAGAAATTGTCAAGTTTGGGTTTAGTTAAAACTTTTGCCCACATACTGTCCCTCTGTTTCAAAGCTTTAGCACCGAAATGCTCACAGGGGTGTCCTAGCCCACGCTGGCTGGGAGGAAGCAGCTGGAACAACTGATCACTGTGGCAAAACAGATCTTCTTTTCCTGCATATACAAAAATAGGCTTTGTTCATGGGCTTCCCCCGCTCTACAAATGCCCTACAGCCTCCAGGGAAAAAGTGTTCCTCAGAGATGAGCTGCCTCTACTCAACCCCAGCTTCATACTGTAATTCCTGCTGCACAGCCCTAACTCCTCTGTCCCATGGCCACCATCACCCACCCCAGCCCAAGCAGGGAGGTAAATTAACCTGACCTGTCCTGTATCTCAGGGCTTGGCACGTGGGCTAAGCAAGATCAGAGGCTGCTGATCAACTGCTCTCTGCAGGTGTGGGTTATATGGGAATTTCTTTGTGCTTTAACATTTCAGTAATGGAGCGTATATTTGAAGTACGAGGAAAAGCCCTTTTAGGTTGCCAAGTAAATCCATGCCTGGAGTCCTGACTCACTTAACTTCTGGGCTGCTTAGTTATGGGAAGACACTCCAAGGTTCGTGTTTCTTGAAGATAACAGGTTTCCTTTGACCTTACAGGCACTTGTCTTTGTTTGAGATGCCTGTGCTGCTGCTCCATGCGTTATCTCCCCCCAGCACACTCCCTGTCATGTCATCCTGCACTTACCTCCTGCAGTATTGGTTTCTGTCCCAAACATGGTGCGTGTAGTCAAGCTTGCAGTGACAGGACAGGCTGAATCCCTGTCATGGGCAAGAGGCTCCTAAGAGCCCTCATAGAATCTGCAGGCAGCCTGCCTGACCGGGCATGCTGCCCAGGGGCTCTAGGCTGACCCAGCATTTGCTCCCCAACACTGCCTGCCCATGCCCTGCTGGCTCTTTGTCACATCCCCAGCACTAATGAGAAAAGGGCAGTTTTCTCAGGTGCTGCAGGAGAGGCAGGTTGCCAGAGGAGGCAGTGAGGAAACCCAGCCACTCCTGAGTCAAACCAGCCGTGCACAGCAAGGGCTTCCCTGGATGTGTTTGCTGGACCATGTAGGTGCCCCAGGACACCCACTCACAGGAGGGGCCTGGTGGGGAGTTGGGATGTGGACTTGCAGATTATTTTCTCTGGCCTTTTTTTTGTTGGCTTCTCCAGCATCTTCCAAGGCAGGATGGCTTTCAGCCACTTTCCTGTTCTGCTTTTTCTCATGCCCCTTTTGTGATGGCTAGAGCTCACTCAGGAGCACGCCTTTTTGGGACCAAGGAAGGTCCCATTCACTGCCTGTTTCTCCCAGCTTTCAGTGGGAATCACTGTTTTAGAGTGAACTCCACTCCAGAGCCTTCAGATCTTGGGTTCCTGCAGCATTGTTCCTTGCTGATGTTCACACTGCTGTGGGACAGCACTGCTCCAGGCAGTCACATGGCGTCACAGCAATATCCATGGGTGACCTTGCTTGGAAGTCCCCTTGCCCAGGGGCTTTGGCACAGGCACAGCACTGTCCAGCTGTGGAGCCTGGGGTGGGCAGCAGGGCCTCATGGCGAGATGCTCAGTGCAGAGCAGGCTCTGCCACCTTCCCAAGCGAGCTCCCCAACTTCCCTTGGCAGTGCTATGTGTAGATAAGCCAATCGGGACCAGCAGCAGCTTTGCAGCCCTGTAGGGGTGACACTGCTTTAAAGGGCTCCTGAGCTGCAGGGAAAAAAAAAAAATCTTTAAAGAGCATCAGCTTTTATGGTCTGCAATTTCAGCTGGCTCGATGGTCCAAATCATCCTCCCTTTTTCATGTTTTCACAAAGCGAAAGGCACATAAAGGATAGAAATGGCTGGATTGTGCAATTTAGCTGCCTTCAAAGCTTTACAATCAGTTTCAGAATCATTTAGTGGCAGTTCAGAAACACACATTGTAGATTAGCTTCCCTGAATCTGCGAGCGTGGTGTGTCCCAGCCAGGGTATGTTGCACGAGAGAGGTATTAAAGCAGGATTTCTCCTACCCTGGGCTATCCCCAAGAGCATAGCAGAGTGAGGTCTACCAGAACAGCGTGGTGGCTTGTTCTGTCCCAGCCCAGAGCAGCCAAGCAGCCATCCCTGGGGTGTGATCTCCCCTGGCACTTAATGTCCCCAGGCAGGGGTGCAAAGAGGCTGGTGCCAAGGGCTCTGGGGAAGAAGGGCCTGGCAGCCCCCAATCCCGCTCCAGCTCTCTCGCTGGCAGTGATACCATCTGGAGCTTGCAAGCGGGGCTGGGAGCAGAGCACAGCTCTCAAGCTGAGGAGAGGTGTCGGGCTGCTCTTGGGCACAGGGCATCAAAGGGGAGGGACAGGATCCACTCAGCAAAGCTGCAATAAATGGCTGTTCAGGACATTAGTGTGCTCCTTAAGTTAATGAGAAGCAAGCACTGCCAGAAGAAAACATCTCTTATCTGCTTTAGTGCCACAGTGCATCGGCTTCAGCATAAAATTTACAGAGCTTGAAAACGGGGCATAAACATTATGGGTAAATTTGGCAGAAAATGTGACTGACTCTTATCTGGTCATGAATAAATAATTTTCAATTACCAGCCCAGGCGCTGCTATTATCCCGCACGGGGAACTCCTCTGAAGTTTGTTTTGAGCTCAGGCACACACAGCCCTGTAGCATGTGGGTGGCAGGAGGGGACAGCTGTCCCTGAGGTGCAGGCTCAGGCACAGGGACATGCAGTGCTGCTCCCATACAAACCACACTGACGGTGACACAGCAAGCGGCCGTCCCCAGCATTTGCAGGATGCCATTCTGCCCTCCCCTCACCCCCTTTGGAGAGGGGTCACATCATCCCTGAGACAGCCAAGGACAACTCAGGTGGCTGGAGATGCAGCTGCAGCTACCACTCACTTGTGAGGATGGGGATGAGTTCAGCTGTAAAATAAGGTTTGTGACCTCCAAGTCCTGCAGTCCACTCTGCAGCTGCTCAGTGTAAAGTAACAGGCTGCTATGTCCCCAAGTGAGGAAGAGAGAAATCTTCTGAGGTGCAGGGTTTGCCACACTGGGAGCACAAATCCAAGGCAGCTCAGGGGACCCTGGGCAGGAGGCAGTGGAGCTGCCCTGGTTGTGCAGGTGCCTGTAGTACCCCATCAGGAAGCCTTACTCCAGGCACTTCTGACAGGGCAGGGCTTACTGAGAGCAGACCCCAAAAAAGCAGGGACAGACACATTCCTCTGACCCCAGGTTGCCACACTCCAGCAGCCAGAGTGCAGGATAAAGGCTCTTAGCTCTCACAAGCCCCACCCTGCTTAAAGTGCCTTCAATTAAAAGGCAGAACTTCATTGATTTCTAATTAAGCCTGTTGTTTCCCTTCCCACACATTCCCCTGTAAACACGCTTGGCTAATAATTAAGTTTACTATTCCTTGACAAGCACAGATGATCCTCCATTCACTCCTCTCTCCTAGGGCGGGAAACCATTTTCAGTGCAGTGCACATGGGTGGGAATGAGGTCTTCCTCCTGTCAGCCAGGCATGGCAGGAGCTGGGTGCCAGATGAAATAGGGATGCTCAAGGTGCCAAATTAAATAGGGAGCTTGGGGCTGGAGAGAACAAAACCGGAGGAGTAGTTTGCAAACACTGAGCTGTGAATAGGAGGAGGTAGAGGGCATCAGCAAATGAGCAGGGAGGGATGCACAGAGAGATGAAGGGGGCAGAGGGATGGGGCCCTGGGGATGTGTTAGGACTCTGCCAAGTGGGCTGCAGCAGGAGCTGTGGCCAGTAGCTCAAAGTGCTCTGGCTGTGGAGCTGGGACGGGGGGGGACATAAATGATGCTGCAGGGCAGGGGGTCTCCAGGGAGCAGTGGTGTTTTCGTGATGGGACAGCGCTGCCTGCAGGAAGGGGCTGAAGAGTTTGGCCAGTCTGTGTCTTCTCAGAGAGGGAGAACAAGTTGTGTCTGTGTCTGAGCTGGCATCTGTGCCTTGCTATGGAGCAGTTTTTGAAACACCTGGGAGATGTAGATTTGCAGGGATGTGCTGCCTGCCAGAAGGGTAGGTCAGCATCTCTCGGGGATGCTTAATGCACATGAGCCTATGGCAATTACAGAAAGGGCAGCAGGGTCAGCCCCATGGACACAGCGTCCAGGCTGGAGGCCTGGTGTGGTCTGTGTCCCATCTTTCACCAGGGGGGTTTGTTGCCTGGGGGCCACACTGGCAGGAGCACCCTGGGGACTACAGATGCTACGGGAAAAGGTAGTGCCTGTTGTATTGTGTACCATGCTGGACTCAGGGCTGTGTCCTGTCTCAGCTCAGTGTCTCCAGGTGGAGGACTTTGGGCTGGGATAGCAGAGAGCTGGTGGGATACAGGCTGCATCTCCCTGACCTCGCCTGCCCTTCACGCAGAGCCTTCTGCAGAGAAACCACTGATTCCCCTGGCCTGCTTCACCATCTCTCCTCCCACCAACCTGCCCCAGCTGACCTTCTCTCCATCCAGGCGGAGTTCAGGAAGGGGGATGCTCAAAGCACAGCCCCAAAGATCCCCATCTTCCCAAACAGGAGACAGAGAAGAAAAATTACAGCAGGCGTAAATCACTGCAGGCAACTGCTGCACACTGTCTTTGTACCTGGTGCTGCTCTTGCTGCTGTGTCTGGTGGCCTGACCCCCTTCATCACTTCCCACCAGTGGCTCCAGGAAAAAGAAAAAAAATATCCCTCTTTGAATATGAATCTTGTGGAAAGGAATCCAGGGTGTGCTGCCTTTCTGCTTAGGATTGGGACACTCCAGGAGAAGGAAATCTGAGGGGGCCCCCCTGCACAGTGACTCTTCTCTGCCTTTATCTGTTGAAGGGCAGAGCCCTGTTCCTCACCCCAAATACCCCAGCCAGCAGCCAAGCACTAACCCTTTCTCCTCCTTTCTCCACAGGTGAAATGTGACCAGTACTGGCCAAGCCGGGGTACAGAAACCTACGGGATGATCCAGGTGACCCTGCTGGACACAGTTGAGCTGGCAACCTACACCGTCCGCACCTTTGCACTCTACAAGGTATGGTGCTGGCTGGGCTGTTCCTGCTCCAGGTAATGCAGAGCTGCTCCCCGATGCTGCAGGCTACTGCATGGCCCACAGGCAGAGGCCATCAGCCATGCCTGGCTTGGCCAAGCATGTGGCTAGTCCACACATGGGCCATTTCTCACAGCTGGGCTGCAGTGGGAGACCGGCTGCAGGCTGTGCATCAGGCCACTGCTGGATTTTGGTCGGGACACCTGATGCTCCCCTGTATGCATTCAAACCTTGTGGTGGGCCCTAAAGTGCTTGCCTCTGGCGAGTGTACATATAGCAGCTGTCCTCCCATTAGAGGGACAACATGGAAAGCAGGGAATTCTTAGTACTCCTGTCACTAATAATGCAAATGGAGGGGCCGTGCTGACGTGTGCTGGCCCTTCTCTCCTGCCTGCTGCGTCCCTCATTAGTGGTAGGAAATCCCTGGGGGCAGTGCTAGCAGCGGCAGTGCAAACAGGCTTTGCAGTGGCTGCCTCTGTGCGTGACTGAGTCTGGGCCACACTGCCAGAGAGAGCACAGCAGTGGGCCAGGGGGACACGCTCACGCCCCGGGAAGGCATCTGTCACCCAGCCAGTCTTGCAGGGTTGCTGTAGACATTACTCAGCCAGGCTGAGACAGGAGCAGGGCAGCCTTTGCAGACATGGGCTGATCAGCTGTCCCAGAGAGACCCACAATGCAGGGAGGAGGGAGGGCACTGGCTGCTGTGGCCCTTCCATGCCCAATGCCCATTTTTCCCTGAACGTGCAGTGAGTACACAGGTAGTGACCCTACGCTGTGCACAAAGGAGGTTTTTACCTTCCCTTCAGCCTGCTGCGCTTGCACAGAGCTTCTCCACTCTCTGTATCAGCTGGCTTTCCACAGAGCATCTATGTCTACACAGGTAGGCATAGAAGCCTTGCAAGCAACCCACATTTTGCCTCCGAATTTACAGTGGCAAAAGCCCAGTACATACATGGTCATGCACAGCATTACGGTTCTGTTGCTACCCAGCCAGCTGGGTACCTTGTTACCCCATCGGTGGGTTCTTGTCCTAGGATGAGACTGTTCTGATCCAAAACAACTCCTTCTCTTCAACAGAATGGCTCCAGTGAGAAGCGAGAGCTACGACAGTTCCAGTTCATGGCTTGGCCCGATCATGGGGTACCGGAATACCCCACCCCAATCCTAGCTTTCTTGCGACGGGTCAAGGCCTGTAACCCACCGGATGCTGGGCCCATGGTTGTCCATTGCAGGTAGGACTGTGTGTTTGTGAAGCTGCTCCTGGCTGCAGCTTGTCCAGCTAAAAGTGGGGTGTACTGCTCCTGAGGGGAAGGTTTCACAGTAGCCTAACCTGTACTGCTCTGCTTGGGCTGGGAACAGGACAGCACCCAGAGCAGCAACGCAGTGGTGACATTTGTATTGCTACTGCTCTGTCAGATTAAACAGCACTGCTCTATGGAGAGCCCCAGAAAACACTTCTTCCTGCAAAACTGCAATTACCATTTAAAAATGAAGTGATCTGTGCCAGCGTAAGTAGATGGTACCTTTCAGAGGCACATCGTTGACAGATGCACATGCAGTGACCTCTATGAAAAATCAAGCATAGTATTTACAGTAGAACTCTTCTGTGGGGTAGAAAGGCAGATCTTTAAGCAAAATATTAGCCTACTAAGGCTCAGCATCCTATCTAGGCAAGATTTATATATACCAGCTGAGTGGGGACTATTACTGAGCAAACCACTCCATCTTTGCTGTTCCAGCATATGCCCTTACCAGCAGTGTTTAATGCTCTTCTTTCATGCTCTGTTTCAGATGGGAGTGGGGTATAATTAACACACAAACAAGCTGTATTAAAGCCCTGTTAAGGACCTGACTTGCACCATAAATGAGGAAATGTTTAGCTCCCTATCGCTGCCTGTGTTTACATGTCACTACAGCATGTCTGTGGTTTTCAGGGTGCTCTCGGGGTGAGTAGTTTGGGCATTGCCTCCGCCCGTCCAACACTGGAGACGCATCCGGTGCTTGAGCCAAGGGCTGAGCGTAGACGTGCGTGACCTCAGCTTTCTGCCTTCCCCTCTCGGGCTGGCTGTCCTCGTTTTATGGGTTAGGAAACAGTGACCAAGGTTAAAGGGACAAGCAGGCTTGAAATTACGAGCTTCACCGGTGCCAGGGCCCAGCCTGAGCTTCAGGTCTTCTGACTTCATGCACACATATGCTGTCGCTCTCCTGCCTCATAAACGCGTTTCTCCTTCCATTGTGGAGGTGCTGCCAGCCCCCTCAGGGGCCAGCAGAGTCACACCATGTCCTTCCCATTCCATCAGTGCAAGGGCAACAGCAGAAGGGCTGAGTAGCCTCCCACATTCTCCAGTGCCTTCCTCCCTCATTCCTCCTGTCACCTCTTGTTTGGGACTTAGTTCATTAGCTCTCAGTGTGGGGAGAAGCCTTCACTCCCCTTCTGTGTGCTCCGGGTTCCGGTGCTTTCTTAAGCAAGAGTAGAGCTGTAGCAGTCAGCATCATCTCAGGCCACGTGCTTTGTTCCCACAGTGCCGGTGTGGGCCGAACTGGTTGCTTCATTGTCATTGATGCCATGCTGGAGCGGATGAAGCACGAGAAGACCGTGGACATCTACGGCCACGTGACGTGCATGCGCTCTCAGCGCAACTACATGGTGCAGACAGAGGACCAGTACATCTTCATCCACGAGGCCTTGCTGGAGGCAGCCACGTGTGGCAATACCGAGGTGCCTGCACGCAACCTCTTTGCTCACATCCAGAAGCTGACCCAGGTGCCACCAGGCGAGAGCGTTACTGCAATGGAGCTGGAATTCAAGGTTGGTGGCAGAGTCCCAGCACCCCCTTCCCCAGTGCCGTGTCTCTGCCCACACAGCCCCAACGGGCCACTTGACCAGGGGTTAGGAGAGGAGAGGTGTGGATCCTTACAGACAGTTATTCTTTTGTGTGTTTCTAAACCAGGTAGGCAGTGCTTTAAAGTACATTTGAATTGTAAAGCTTGTGTCGGCCATGGTCCCCCCTGGATTGGCAGCTTCTGGGGACGATATAAAGGCAGATGGATGCACAGTTCTCAGCAGCACGTTCTGCTCTAGGTTCACTGTGTGGCAGGAGCTGCATCTAAAATCAGATGCAGATCGTGTTAGTGATAATTGATGTTACTGTGAACAACTTGTCTGGAAATGGCTCCAATTTAAATATGTGAGACGTTTATAGTCTCATTTCTTCAGTGCTGAGCTCTGTTATCTTTTAACCGCCTCAACACCAAGCCCCGGTGTCTGGAATTGGTGAAGGCAGTGTTTTAAGACACATTGTTTTTAAGAAGCCAAGCCCACATTTTGCTATCCATATCTATGAATACCAACTGCAGGCATTTATTACAGCCTTGGAGGTGGAAGTGAGCTCTGGTAAATGCCTGTATTCTCAGATGAGGTGCATTAGTCCAGATGCATGCAGGGGAATATAGCTCATGTAAGGAGGCAGAAGACCATGCAGGCTGTGAAATGAACTGCAGCAACACAGCTTCACCTGAGGATTCCCTCCAAGTGACAAAGGAGCAGAAGAAGCAAAATATTGACTTTCTGCCTAATAGCTGAGCAGCTATGTCCCATGGTTACCAGAGCTGCTGATGTCCTGGGCTTGGGACAGTAGAATATGCTGCATTAGTATTTCATGGTGACACCTGCCCTGAGAAACCTCTCAAGAGACACAGAATTAGGCTCAACTCTAGCAACTCTATTGTAAGAAAGACAAAAATTTGCTGCTCGTCCAAGGGTCTCTTTAGAACAGTAATAAAACTTGCCCCTCTCTGTGCCCTGGCGGTGTCCGTTGCGTGGGAAATGCTGGGGAGCAGGATATGGCAGGGCCTCACAGGCTGCATCACTCCCCAAAGAGCAACCCTGTCCTTCTGTGGGGAGCCTCTGCCAAGGACCAGTTGCCACACAGAGAGAGAAGGGTGGCTCTGAAAATTTCATGGGAGAGAAAAAAGGAAATAAAAGAAAGAGGGAAAAAATAAATGAAAAAAAGAGAAGGGTTTCTGTTTGCATTCTCTGCCAGCAGATCTAAGTAACACATTTACCATGACTCCAGTTTACAGGGCTCAGAGAGAACCATAAAATGTCTCACAGTAACCCAAAATAGATCTTCTTTACCTAAAACTGTCACAATTCTCACATTTTTTTGGGTTCTTCTGGGGTGAGAAGTAAATAGTAAGACATTGTTGGGAGATGGAAAGCTTTTCTTCCCTGACACCACCAGGCGTGTGTCCCTGGTTCAGCCCAGTACAAAGCTTTATGTCCTGGCCCTTTGTGGGTCATAGAGCTGCTGTGGGTCTCCATTTCTTTATGTGTGGCTTTGGGCCTGTGCCAGTGGGTCAGTGCAGGTGGTTCCCCTGCTGTCACCTACAGCCACACACCAAAAGCCAGCTGCCTCCTCATAACCTGGTGGCAGAGCCCTTTGTCCACTCTGGAAAGACCTGGTCCCCAGTGGCCGTCCCTCAGTCAGAGGAGGGAACGTGGCTGTGCGCCCAGAGGGACTCCTGCCTGCCCTGCTGCCAGAATCCCGATTTTTCCCCCAGATTGCTGCATCTCCAGCAGGGGTCTGATGTGTCTCCTCCTCTTTCAGCTGCTGGCCAACTCTAAAGCACATACCTCACGTTTCATCAGTGCCAACCTCCCTTGCAACAAATTCAAGAACCGCCTCGTGAACATCATGCCATATGAGCTGACAAGAGTCTGTCTGCAGCCCATCCGGGGTGTCGAGGGCTCTGATTACATCAATGCCAGCTTCATAGATGGGTACAGGTAAGGGCCACCTGAGGTGCCTGGGCCAGCCTGTCCTGCCCGATCGGGAACCTGGGCAGAACTGCCTACTCTTTCCCAGGGACTGGAGATGAGCTGGGGATCACTTTGTTGCATTTTATCTATTTCCATCTTCTCAGTGACATGTAGTTACTATGTGTGAAGACTGCTAGTGAGTGACTGCTGCCAAGGGGGCTTGTATTGCTGTAGACAGATGCCCATGGGCTGTCCTGGCTCCTGCAGAGGTCTGTAGGGTCTCGTGGCATGTGTTTTATATCTGCAGCACCTAACACAAACCTGCCCCACCTCGCTAGCTGTAGCAACCAGAGGCAGAAGGGTGCTTGCACTGCATAGCTGGTCAAGGCAGCAGCCCAAGGCTCATGGTCCCATGTCTTGAATTTGGGGGGCATCTGTAAATCCTCAGACAGGGTTGGTGCTGGACACTGGAGAGCCTCTCACTGGGTTCTGCTCCCCAGTATACCTTTTAGAAAGCACAAATTAAGACCTAGGGAGGCAATAATACTTACAGTTTCTGTATCTAACTGCTGGCATTGCATTCTATGACGGTAAGTGCCAGGAGAAGAGAATGCCCAGGGAAACAGCCCAGTGGCCCCATCTTCTTCCCAGCCAATCCCTGGACAATAATCCAGACCAAATTCCTACAACGTACATCCAGGGCTCATTCCTGTCATCTCTCTGTGCACCGTTGTAGTAGGGCCACCCAGTGCAGAAGCAGGGGATACGGCAACGTATGTGGCACACTCCCTGTCCAGCTTGGCCCTGCCCAAATGCTTCTTGTGAGCTGGTGACCTCCCAGGAGTAACAGGCACTGCCAAAGGGAACAGATGTTGGTGCAACCAGACCGGCAGCTCCTGCTCTAGCAGCTGAGCCCAGGAAGGGTTCCCAGGGGAAGGGGCTATGTGGATGCAAGAGTGGCCAGGGAACAGAAGAGGGGTAACCCGAGGAGCATCCCAGCAAACCAGGCTCCCTCAGGGTGGGACAGAATAATGGGAAAGGATGAAGAAAAGCTGTCATGGAACAGCTTCTGCTCCCTCCTGGCTGTGTGGCTCCAAGCCATCCAGCACCGTGTCACTAATATGCCTGCCTGCCTGCCCACCCACCCCAGGGCCTGTGCCAGTGGGTCAGTGCAGGTGGCTCCCCTGCTGTCACCTACAGTCACACACCAAAAGCCAGCTTTCTGACAGGTGAGCTGCAGCCACAGTGTGCTGGCTCCACACCTGATGAGGAGTCTGCTGGTTTTGCTTGGTGGTACTAATAGGGGGAGGTGGTACTATAGAGGGAGGGCTGTCAGCACAGGAGATGGTACCACTTCACGTGCTACCTACCCCATCCCTGAAGAGTGCTGTTATCTCTTCCTGTCCTTTCCTTTGAACCGAGCAACCTTCTTGGTGTTATCTAAAGAGATCAATTGGCCCAACTGATCCTGCAGGTCCTGCAGACATTACTGATGCTGCATCTTTATTAGATCTTTTGTTTCGTTCTGCACCCCCACTCCCTGCTCTTTATGATGTCTTATAAATCGACTTTGAAGCAGCCCCTGTCTTCATCCTGCACATTACAGTTGTCCTGCAGCACGTTCATTAATTTTTAGCAGCAGCAGAGATATGAAATGCCAGACAGGAGGATGTTCTCCCTCATCCTGCGGGCTCCAGCGCCCCGCTGTGGTGAAGAGAGGCTGCATCTCCAGCCATGCAGAGCCAGACCCGTTTCTTGCAGGTGGCACCAGCGTGCCAGGCTTGGTGCTGGGCGAGCCAAAGAGCCAGTACACTGGAGCTGGTCCTTCTCAGAGGGACCTTTCTTCAGGGTGGGTGTCAGGCCGGTGCAAAGCCAGGCCGGTGTGTGCTTTCACGTGGGACATTTTGAGAGATGCTCTTGTTTGTAGTGGAACCGAGGAGGACAAATTTGTGAGCTTCAGAGAAGTTGGCAACACGGTATTGGTGGTTACCACACTGCCCTAGTTATTAGCTGGCATGTGTGATCCAGGTGACCTGATCCACTTGCTCTGTCTTTGCATGCAAGAGGAGGGACAGTGGCTGCTGCAGAGTGTAAAAGTGCAGGAGCCCGGGGGTGCTGCTGGACTTGTCCCCAAGCGCAGCCTCTCCTTCCAGCCCGGATGGGTGCTGGCAGAGGGCTCACATGGGCTGGGTGCTGAGAAGGCTCTCAGTGCAGCCCCAGCAGGGACAAGTAGCAGGGAGAGGTTGGGCTAGGGACACTGTCACCCCAGCAAGGACAAGCAGCTTTTATGCATCCTCCATCTATGGGGACCATTTAGAAGACATGTGCTGGGTGGGTTTATCCCTCCCCCTGAGTCCATGGCTAGTCCTGGAGACCTGTCTGCTGCAGCTGCATCTTCAGTCCTGCTCCAGCCCTCCCAGCCCCCCAAAGCAGCTGCTGCCCACCTCCCAGGAGCTGCTCTGAGCACCATTATGTTTGTCACAGGCAGCAGAAGGCCTACATCGCCACGCAGGGACCACTGGCTGAGACCACAGAGGATTTCTGGCGGATGCTCTGGGAGCACAACTCCACCATCGTGGTGATGTTGACAAAGCTGCGCGAGATGGGCCGGGTACGAATTGTGCTCGGGGGAGAAAAAGGGGGCTGTGTGGGGCCTGTCTGTGGGCATGACCTCTCAGCTCACCCCAGTCTGTCCCCAGCACCAGCTGCTCTGGGCCAGCCTCCTGCTGGCGTGTCTCTGGCTGACCCCAGAGCCACGTGTTCTCCCAGGGAGCGGGAGGGAGGAGCAGCAGCTTGTTGGTGGTAATGTCTCACTGTGCTCCTCACCCACAGGAGAAGTGCCATCAGTACTGGCCGGCGGAGCGCTCTGCCCGGTACCAGTACTTTGTGGTGGATCCCATGGCAGAGTACAACATGCCACAGTACATCCTCCGGGAGTTCAAGGTGACAGATGCCAGGGTGAGTGCAACTGCTGGCTCCCCAGCTCCCCTGCCTCCTCTGCCTCTGCCCAGCCAGCAAAGGGAGCGTGCAGCAGCCTCTGAAGGAACCAGAAAGCAAGTTGCTGCCTTGCACCACAGGCAGAACGGGCTGCTGCCCCTCACCTGCTGCTCCTGTCACCACAAGTTCTTCCTTGCCGGTGGTGGTGTCAGCCCTGGTGAGCAGTTCAGGGATCCCTGACAGCATCAGACCCTGCCTTGCCTGCACTATGCACTTGGGCAAGCATTTAACATGGGATGCCTTGCACCTGGGGTCTCTGTGTGCAGGATCTGATGGGCACACAGCCCCTGTGTGACAGTAAATGTGATCCTGCAATGGAACTGGGCACCAAATTGGACCAGGGCACTGACCCAACAGACCGTGTAGGTGCCCAAAGTCCTGCTCAGCTCAGCCGCCCTGGGGTGAACGTGGGAGAGCAGAAACAGGCCCCAAACACCCAGTGAAAGATCTACCTGGGCTTATATCCATGGCCTGTGCATCCTCTCACCTGGCCTATGCCAGGGGTGTCTGAGAGCAGGTCAGCAGCACCAGTGCTGAGGGGAGCAAGATCCATCCCTCTTAGTGTCTGCTCACCCACAGTTCACATCTAACACCCCTCTCGCTGCAGGACGGCCAGTCACGGACCATCCGCCAGTTCCAGTTCACAGACTGGCCTGAGCAGGGAGTGCCAAAGACAGGAGAGGGCTTCATCGACTTCATTGGGCAGGTGCACAAGACCAAGGAGCAGTTTGGGCAGGACGGGCCCATCACGGTGCACTGCAGGTGAGTGGGCATAGACAAGCATCCACTTCTGCCTTCATCAGCCCTTGGAGATGTCCCCTGCCTCATTTATCCTGGCAGAGGCAGGCAAGGGATGAGGAGGTGGCAACATCCATGGGTGCCATTGGCAGCCTTTCTGCCAGGTGATTAGATTAACCCAGTGCCCTGGTGATAGTGATCTGTAGCTCGTTGGAAGAGTTCTTGGACAGGACAGGGTGCTGCAGAGGCAAGGCAGAGTCGGTGGGGCTGAGAGGGCAACTAGCTGACAATGTGCCTGTGGTTTCTCCTGGATCCACTGAGCATGTCCCCATGCTCCATGATCTTGCACCGCCCCTCGGAGCTCTGCTGGGGCTGGGGAGTTTCTAACAGCACCTCTTGCTCCCTCTGCGCAGTGCTGGGGTCGGGCGCACAGGTGTGTTCATCACGCTCAGCATCGTGCTGGAGAGGATGCGCTACGAGGGGGTGGTAGACATGTTCCAGACGGTGAAGACCTTGCGGACGCAGCGGCCAGCCATGGTGCAGACAGAGGTGAGCGTCCCCTCCTCCCCAGAGTGGTGGGGGATGTGTGGGAGAAGGGATGGGAGCCATTGTCTCCAGATGTGCAAATCTGCTGCCCAATGTCCTTGGGTCCCTGCTTCTCACGCTTCCCCCCCCTTGGTGCCTTGCAGGACCAGTACCAGCTGTGCTACAGAGCGGCACTGGAGTATCTCGGCAGCTTCGACCACTATGCAACGTAACTAGTGCTTTCCTCCAGTCGCGGTGGGGATGTCCAGGAGTGGAGACGGGTCCCTCTGAGCCAGAGCCGCCCATTCCTCAGTCCTTCTGTACGGGTGGAGGTGCTGCCCAGGCAGCAGACCTCCACGCCAACCAGTTCTGACCACGGCATTTAGGATCTTCACCCCAGCGCCAAACGAGGGAATCCGACTCCAAAAGCATTTCCAGTCTCTGGCTGAATTTCTGCTCATGTGCATCTCTCGTCCTCTCTCACGCGACTGCATTTCACAGCGAGGCTTTAGGTGGGTGGAATGGGATCTTTTTTTTAAACATGTAAAATAGTTACTAGTGGTTTTTATAATCTCCTCTCTCTTTTATTTTTTATTTTTTGCAAGTCTTAATGTTTTGCCCAGGCAGAACTGGATCCGCCAAACCTTTGGGAGTTGGGTTTTTGTTTTAAATTTCCTTTTGCTTTTACAATTTTTACTGCCCTGTGTTTATTTCAGCCCAGTCACTGCTGGTTCTGCCCATTTTAGTGCAGCTTCCTTGGTAATTTGCAGCAGCTGGCTTGTGGTTCCTGCCCGGCTCCGTTCCCCGTAGGCTGCTTTTTAATCCTCTGTAGAATATGAAATTTCATGGAACTGGACCTAAGCTACCAATTATTTTTTTAGCCTTTCCCTTCCCCCCCGCCCCCCCCCATTGTTTCCTGAGTAGGTTTGAGTTTGGGAGGGCATGTGGGGTCGCCGGGGGAGCGGTCCCCTTTGTCAGCTGGAAACCGTTCAGTCCTATTACGCTGCGTGTTCAACCAACGCAGTGACCGTGTGTATTGGCGGATCCCGATACGACCTGAGTTGTCGTCGCCTTGTTTGTGAGGGACCCGAAATCTCAGGCTCCGGGCTTTGGAGCCTCTTTTTGTGTGTCTCGCTGGGGAAGGGGGCGGGAGCAGCTTCCCCGGGGAGGGGATGGGAAGAGCGAGACACAGCCCTTTTTGTTAATCCCGCGGTTCCGTGCGTGCAAAGCGCCATCCTGTCACCTCTCACCAGTGAAGTGCATCGGAGCATTTACACGGGCAAGGAGCACGAGCCCAGCCGTCCCCCGAGCGGAGCCGGGCAGGCTCCCTTTGGAAAGCAGGGTACTGCAGGGAAGGGGAAGGGAGTACACATGGCTTCAGAGGTTGGGTGTATCTATAATTTCTGCTATCCTGCAAATGTTAAAAGTCACTAGAATATTGTACTTTCCGCTACTTCAGGACGTTCTAATGAACCAATGTGGCAAGACTACTGGACTTAATTTAATGGTACTATATATTAATACTCCTTATTATATCACGCTTGCACTAAAGACAGGGAGTGAGCAGCCCTCTTTCGAGTGCATTGAGTTATGAATAAGGGTGGTGGAAGGGTATCTAATTGTATTATCACATGTATTCCGAATGTTAAGAATCCAAGCTACGTTGAAATCAGCAATCCAGGGTTGGTAATGTTGGAGGACACATTCATTTTTACCTTGTGGATGCATAGTGCTGTAGGGGTCACTGTTGTATACAGTCTGTTTTCTATTTGTTAATAAAAAAAAAAATCTACAGCATCATTGCATAATTCTTGATGTTAATAAATTTGAATAATCGGGTTTCATACAAGCTGGTTTTGCTGTCTGTTTCTTCAGCAATAAGCAGAGGCCGCAGAGTCCCTCGGAGATGGGTGTGCTCCCCAGCCTGTTGCCAGAGAACTCCTTTCCCATGAACACATCCCAGCCACGATGCTCCACACTTCCCACGGGGACCCTGTGCTGGGAGGGAGCTCAGAGACCCTCTGAGACAACCCTCTTTGTGCATGTGTGTGCTCAACCTCCTGCTCAACTGCCTTCCTGCAGTGAGTTCTTGGTACCTCCAGGAAAGGCTTCTGCCAAGCCTGTCTTTGCAGCCATGGCCCTTTCTGCATCCCCTCCACTTCCCAAAGGGTGGATCATTCCCAGCAGGAGGAAGCCAGTGGACACTTTCTGCCCACACCATGCTCTGCACAAGTTGTCCCAGTGGTTGCTGGAGCCTGAGACCTGCCCTCCCCACCTACTCTACTGCCAGTTACTAATCCTCAGGGAACCCCAGGATGTAGCAGGATGCAGCCTTGGGGTGATGCTGAGCTTTGCTGGAAGCATGTTTACATGCACCCCCCTTCCCTGAGAGCGAGCTGGCTGCAGGACCAGGCTGGAGTTGGCTTGTGGGTTTGCAGAAAAGAGAGGGGTGGGTGGCAGTGGATTTGGTGGCAATATCGGTCCCAAGATGCTGCCTCCTGGGACGCAGCAGTAACGCTGTTCTGTGGCAGTGAGCACAGCTGTGCGTGTGAGGTTCCTGCTCAGCAGCAGAACCCTCTCCTGGCCCCTGACTGCAGAGCAGCACCCGGGTATATTCGGGTGTGAAACCCCTGCCGAGGCGTGCGGCTCTGCCCGCTCTGCGTGGCCAAGCCAGAGCTGCAGACCCCCGGGTCAGCGCCAGCTCCTTCAGAGAGCAGCACCCGCAAACAGCACAAGTGATCAGGGGAAAGGCCAGTGCACAGGGACAGAACCTTATGGGCCGCGGCCTTGTGGGCTATGGGCCACCCGCCCTGATGGAGCCCAATGTGCCCTGGCCAGTGTGTGCGCCGTGGGTGGGAGCGTGTGGCAGAGCGATGAGCTTGTCCCCGACGTGACTGTGGGCACCTTCTTACAGACTCCTCGCTGGCTTCGCTGGAGCTCGGCCACACACGGCGTTTCCTGCCAGGCCAGACCGGCGCCCGAGCAGGTGCCAGATGCAAAATGGTGTTTCCCCCTCGTCTGGCTGGTTCCTACCCCAGTTCCTCCCCAGGGTGACCTCGGGGAGCCTCTCCCTGGCTCTGCTGTTGGGCTGGATGCAGATGCGAGGGCGAAGCGCGCTCCTGCCCTGGGGGGGCAGCGCCCATGGGCAGGCGTGTGGGCACAGGCAGGTGCCAGCACCACTGGCATCGGGACGCTCCGCTTGGCGTGGCTGCCAGGCACAGGACGGCCAAGCTGCGTGGCCAA
This sequence comes from Scolopax mira, assembly GCA_004320125.1. Classification (NCBI taxonomy): domain Eukaryota; kingdom Metazoa; phylum Chordata; class Aves; order Charadriiformes; family Scolopacidae; genus Scolopax; species Scolopax mira. The sequence goes on from BJBW01017319.1 coordinate 122,409, forward strand.
GCACACACCGGCTTGTAGGTGGGGGCGTCTGGGGAGGAAGGACATGGTGCTGAGCGTGGCACCCGGGGAAGCCGGACGGCCAGCAAGCGGGCAGCGAGCACAATGCTTTGGCCGTGCCACTGGGCTGCAGCTGGTGAGGACACTGCGTTCGCCACACACAATGTGCCACGCTCCGAGCACCCACCAGGCACTGCCCTCTGCACAGCACCAACCTCTAGTCCGTGTGTCTAGTCCGGGGCTACAAAGATGATTTAGGTGTGGAGCATCTCCCTTACAAGGAGAGGCTGAGGGACTTGGGTCTTTTTAGTTTGGAGAAGAGAAGGCTGAGGGGGGATCTGATCAACGCCTATAAATACTTAAAGGGTGGGTGTCAAGAGGATGGGGACGGTCTTTTCTCAGTGGTGCCCAGGGATAGGACAAGAGGAAACGGGCACNNAACGGGCACAAACTTGAATATAAGAAGTTCCACCTAAACGTGAGGAGGAGCTTCTTTACTTTGAGGGTGGTAGAGCACTGGAACAGGCTGCCCAGAGAGGTGGTGGAGTCTCCTTCTTTGGAGACATTCAAAACCCACCTGGACAAGATCCTGTGCAACCTGCTGTAGGTGGACCTGCTCTGGCAGGGGGTTGGACTAGATGATCTCCAGAGGTCCCTTCCAACCCCATCTGATTCTGCGATTCTGTGTGGCTTCAAATGCTCTCACCGAAACAGCAGTTGCTGGAACACTTATGTATGTGCACAAGGACCTTCTTTCTCCTTGTTGGAGAACACTTGGGGCTCCCCTCCCCACTTGATGCCGTGTTCTTGGCCCAAACCCTTTATAACTGACCCAGGGACCAAACACTCCCAGTTGACCCCCTCTGCAGACTCCACTTCTCTGCCTGATGTGTAGGGCACAGAGTGACTTTTCCAGGTGGTCAGTGAGCTGAGGAGAAACAGGAGAAGGGAGAGAGAGAGAACAAGTGTCTCAGCAGGGACCACTCTGGGAGTAACACAATCGAGCCCGGGCAGCAAGGCTATGGCTGGATGGGCACTGTGTAGGCACTTACACCACAGAGGTGAAGCCACGTGGCCAAAACCTCATGGTGACCATACAGGGCCACAAAAGTCCCAATCCCCTATCCTCCAAACATCCAGCCAACACCAACCCAAAGGGGATGGTGTCATACCTGTTTAAAAGCACTTATTCTTTTAACATTAATTTCCTTTTATCTCTGCATATCACAAAAAAATAAAAGAAGAACAGGAACCAAAAGAGTAACCAGGTACAGCAGACAGAAGGGGGAGGCCAACCCAGTCTTGCCCTTGAAACCAGCGTGGTGGCTTGTGCCGCGCTCCAGGCAGAGCCACGCTGCCTCTTCCCGGGGCCTGGCACTGCCGTCCCTGGGCTGTGGTGCTCAGCTTTCCCTGGCCAGAAAAAATTTATCCCAGCTGGCATTTATCCCAGTGGCCAGAAGGTCACGGGAGATGATTCTGCCCCTCTACTCTGCGCTCGTGAGAACCCACCTGGAGTACTGTGTCCAGCTTTGGAGTCCTCAACACAGGAAGGCCATGGACCTGTTGGAACGGGTCCAGCGGAGGGCCACGAGGATGATCAGAGGGATGGAGCACCTCTCCTGTGAGGACAGGCTGAGAGAGCTGGGGGTGTTCAGCCTGGAGAAGAGAAGGCGCCAGGGACACCTTTCAATAGCTGTAGGGGGCTACAGGAGA
>BJBW01017320.1:0-22603 GCA_004320125.1 Scolopax mira
TCATCTAGTTCCAACCCCCCTGCCCTGGGCAGGGACACCAGGGATACCTCCCACTAGAGCAGGTTGCTCAATCTATTTAATGATATAGCCTGGTGTGTATTACTCTTCTATCTCCCTTGTTTACCCCTTCCCTGTCACTGCAGCAGGGAGTGCTTATACTTTTCTGTAAAGTAGCTGAAAAAATTGTCCCAAAGAGCCTATTTGACTTGTCTATAATTTCTTTGCTTCATGTAGTAGATTTTTGCGGTGCTCTGATAGGCCACAGAGCGCCACTTTTTGTTCTGGCCATCAGTCTGACAGAATTATCTCTTATCATACCTTGAAAATTGGAATGCTAAGGAATATGATAGTGCTGATGAATAAAAACTGTGCTCTCCAAACTTACTACTCTCTACAACTCCCTGAAAGGAGGGTGTAGAGAGGCAGGGGTCAGTCTCTTCTCCCAGGTCACAGACGGTAGGACCAGAGGAAATGGCCTCAAGTTGCTCCAGGGGAGGTTCAGATTGGAGATTAGGAAAAATTTTGACATGGAAAGTGTTATTAAGCCTTGGAATGGGCTGCCCAGGGAAGGGGTTGAGGCACCACCCCTGGAGGTATTTAAAAGACAGGATGACGTAGTGCTTAGAGACCTAGTTTAGTGATTTTTTTTTTTTTTTTTTTTTTTTTTTTTAATCAGAGTTGGGTTGATGGTTGGACTGGAATATCTTAAAGGTCCCTTCCAACCTAGACAATTCTATGATTCTGTCTTCTACAGTGATTACAGAAAAAGATCTATGTGGGCTATACATACTGGTTCCAGCCCAGAACTGTGCTGTGCAACACCCAGGTTAATAACCTCACACAGAACCAGTTCTGGAGTTTAGACTTTGGATTAAAGTAGGAGTTGTGCTTAATTGTATCTATATACTGATACTGATTTTAAATGTCAGCACTAGAACAAGTAGTTTCTGCAGAAAGGAGATCTTTTGCAGTGGGCAGTAATGGATGCGTAAGAGTAAGGCAAATATTGAGTGATGTTGTTGGCCAGTTTAGAGACTTCTTGAACTAGGTGTTTTGATCCATGCTTTTTGTTTTGCATAAGCCTTTGATAAACATTGGTTCTCATGAATTTCTTAGGAACCTATATATAGTTTTAATACCAAAAATAGTTTCCTGTACTGAATACCAAACTGTATTATGCATCCTGTGATAAATACTCTCTTTTTCTTTGATACAAACGAGGTTATAATTTCATAGCATGATCTATGAGAGTAAATGTGGGGTTTTTTTCTCTTCAGTTTTTCCTAAACATTTTTGATCTTGTGTATCTCAATGATAGCACTCAGTTTTCTATCTTTCATGCTTCCTCCCATTACTTGTGGTTTCTTGCCACATATAGAAATTGTTTTGCACCTCTGACGATTCTTCTTCATCAATACCTTTTCTGTTTCTGCTTGAGTTGAGGGAGAGGGGCTGTTTAAGAACAGAATCCATGGCACCTTTCTGGAATATCATACTGTGTTTTGTTCTTCAGCTGTTTCTTAGGGGTTCAAAATACTCTGCTCTCTGCTGAGCATTGGACTGTCGACAGTGGCTCCAGCTTTACTGAATGGTGGTAGTCACATTGCAGCATAATATTTTATGTATATATTTTGGAGTACTTCTCATGCATTATTTTGCCCTTACCAGAATCAAATTTACCTTGTCATTTTGTTGTCCAGTCACACAATATTACAAGGTTTTCCTGTTAGCTATTCCAGGTTGTGCTGTCTGATCAGTATATATTGCCAGACTTTAAAACTAGTATGAAACGAGCAAGCAAAGTGAAGTGTGGAAAGCAGAAATAGTGAATGCAAAACTGTGGGTACGTAAACATAAAGAGAACAGCAACAAGTACAAAGTTCACTATATTCTCTGGAGAGTGTGTTAAAATTATACATTCCTTTTTCAGAATAACTGAGTGACATTTAAATGACATTTCTTTGTCCTACAGAAATCAAAGGAAAATACCAGAGTAATTTGTAAGCGCTGCAAGACGACGCTGGGAGAAACAGCATCAGCAGGTATGGGATGCACAAACCAAACTAGACTTGACTGCATCAGCCATTGAGCAATGGAGGTTAAAAAACTTGCAGGAAAGGAGTTTACTAGTAAGGTGCAGGGTGGATTCCTGCGTATTTGTCTTTATTCCCTTCTGGAACAGATGTGGTTGTTGCTTCTACTGTTAGACCTTGAAAGTGACTTATGACGAGGATTTTCTTCATCCTAGTTTCTGTTTCACATGATGATGAGATTATTGGTTTAAAAGCTGTCATTTTATTGAATCAGCAGGGCTTACTTGACGTAATCTAAAGATGAGTCTCTGCTGGTTTTCAAAATGCAGTTATTAACAGGAGAGAAGCAACAATAAGATTGTTATTATGAGGGTTCAGTCTTTCATCCTCCCTCTACTCCATCAGTCAGTGTGAGACTGGCTCAGTTCAGAGATCTGGAGGATATAAAGACTTCTCCAATAATGCAAAACCTGTTTAAGAAATACATCATGAGGGGCACAAGACAGAAGAAGGTTCAAATTGACCTGTACAATTGATTTGAACAGTACAGGCTTTAATAAGTCCAAATTTGAGATAGGATGTTTGAAAGCCCACAGTGCAGATTGTAATACCTTGGGAAAACAGTGGTTGGAAAAGGACTTCAGAAATCATTATGAATAATGGATGTCTTAGAATCTAAGCCTTCAGACAGTTGTAGCAAGCAGCAGTTGATGGGTATGGGAAAAGGCAAATACTATGCTGATGTGCAGGGAGTTGGCCTGGACTTTGTCAATGGCTGAAGTTGGATAGCACGTCCATTGTTTTAATGATGTTTTTTCAGTACTGTGGGAACTCTACAGGGTAGACAAAAACCCAAAGCAGACAAAAAAACCCAACCAGAGATGTGTCGTGTAAGTGTAGACAGAACCATCGCTGTGAAAAGAGAACAAAGAGCAGGCTTGACTATCATGCTTTGGGGCTTCCTCATGAGCAGATATCAGTGCTGTGAAGATACAGCTGGATTAGAGTGCTGTAGCTGTCGAGGACAGATTTGGCTTTGAAATTCCCCTGTCAGCTATTCCTTCCCCCAGCTCTATCCCCATATGCTTGGGAAATCCCATCTTCTCTCTCTCTGCAAGCAAAGATCTCCTTAATTTCTAGTGCCTTTTCAGCAGTAGAACCAATTTTTTACTCAAGGAAACAGCTGGGGGGACGGAGTGAATGAACTGGCTTCTTTTCCTCTGTCTCCCAGGACTAGTCGTAGAGTGGAGCAAACTAAAATTAAACTAAGAGGTAAAATATAATTTCTTGACAGCGAGGATAATTAGGAAAGCGTAGTACTTAGCTGGAGGAGGGTTGGGATTACCAAGCCTTTGGAATCTTTAAAAGAGATTAAGTGTCTTTCTGAAATGCTTGCTTTCATCCACTTTTAATGGTGTGTGTGGACAGAGCTCAGATGAGACAATCGCCTCCACCTTTAAAATTTATGGAACTGATGGATCTGTACCATTGTTCACATTAATTTAGTGGAATTAATTTATCACTCTATATGCTTAAGCTGTTCTGCTGGCCCTCTGGTTAGACTATCTTTGTAGCATGGACCCAGAGCTTCAATATGATCATTTTTGACCTGGCTTCCTTGGATGGGAATTAAATTCTATACTCAAAACATTTCCATTTAGTGTGAAAGGCTGTCTTAGTGAGGCTTTTGGGGGAACAGTTACATTGAAACTGGGAATGTATGCAGTTTTAGTGTTGAGTTAGAGCAATTTTTGGAAAGAAGTTTTATTCTGCTCTTTGAGCAAAGAAGAAAATTATTCCCCTGTGTGTGCTGTTATTAAAACTGTCTCTTGTGATTCACTGCAGCATTACTGAGCAGCAGAGGGTACTAAAATACTTATGTAAGCTCTGCTGATCTCAGGGCTTTAGGAAAGTTCTTTCAATTCATCTTTCAGGTTTGGCTTGAGCTCTTGCTTGCTTTGTTTCAAGATGATTGTTCCTGGCATTAAAGAAGGATCAATATGAATGACAAATTGCCGATCATGTAATTAGCTCAGGGTAGTTTTCTTCTGGCAGTGTATGTTTTCTGTTATTGGGTTGCTTCTCCTCCCACAAACGAAAGCAGAATTTGACCATCTGCTGCACCTCTTAATTGAGTGCTGAACAAAAGTTTAATTATCATAGAGATACGGTGACTTATAGTCTACTCTTAACAAGTTGGTTGTTCTGTTATACTTGAAAAATGTTTTTGTCATTTTAGGCATCGTTAAATACTACGTTACCGAGGTGATTATTCGACCATCTGAGGAAAGTTTCAGCCCAACACCAAGGTAACAAATAAAAATAAATTTAAAAAATAAGATAATTTGCTTAGGTTTAAGTTTTAGAAAGGATGCTAGAAACCCACTAACATTTTAATTTCTTGAATAATTACATGTAGTAACAAACTGCTGTAAAATTTTACATAATCATTTACAAGAAATGTCAAAGTAATGGAATCTAAGTTCATTTATATTCAATTTTGTTTGCTTATCTTTGTGTGTGTTTGTATATGACGCAGGAGAGAAATTGTGTATAATTTGTTGCAGTGTCTTACTATTCAGGTGATATATTTGGGGGGTGGGGGTTGGTGTCTTCTCCCAAGTCACAAGCAACAGGACAACAGGAAATGGCCTCAAGTTGTGCCATGGGAGGTTCAGATTAGATATTAGGAAAATTTTTGACACTGAAAGTGTTATTAAGCTTGTAATGGCCTGCCCAAGGAAGTGGTTGAGGCACCACCCCTGGAGGTATTTAAAAGATGGGTTGTCATAGGGCTTAGAGACATGGTTTAATATTGTTTTTTTTTATCAGAGTTAGGTTGATGGTTGGACTCGATGAACTTAAAGGTCCCTTCCAACCTTGACAATTCTATGATTCTGTGATAAGCCAAAATACAATACTTACTTCTTTTGAACTATTTAAGTTTGCATGATGTCTGGAGACTAATCATGGAAGTGGAAGGTTACATTTTGTAAAGTTAAATTAAGTAAAGCTTGAAATGTTAAACTGGAAGTGAGATTTTTGAATTTTCAAGTACTTCAGTATGAATTTAAGACTAAGATGAAACAGAATGTGATCTAGCTGCCTTGTTTCACGTACTATGCCTTTTGTGAATTATATTTGAAACGTACATCATTCTGAACTTTGTGTTCATATGTGTAAAATATAATAGGGAAAAGCTTTTCTTCACCACTTGACATTTGGTGTTGGTCAAAATAAAGGATGTGGAGCAATTTAGACTGCTGATCTATTTAAAAATCCCTGTTGTGGGAAATAGAAAATCCTGTGGCTTTGAGGAAGAGAAAGATAAAGCCCCATTTCTCAATAAAAAGTGATTGTAGAATGTAGTGTGAATTGACTGTCTGGAGATGCTTATATGGTCATACAGCTTCGATATGGATGATTTTGCCCATGTAAGTGTTATGGAAACGTACAATATGTGGTTAATCCTTAAACAGGTCTGAATTCCTACAGAGTGTGGTTGCTCAGTGTCTGGTGGAATTGTCCTCTGCTAAAAGCACGTTTAGATTCACCATAAAAGGAGATGATGGAAAAATATATATTCTGGTAAGTTGTTGGGTTTTTTATCTTTATCTGCAAAAAAAAGTTTAACCTATGAATCCCAGGTCCTAAAGTGTATTGTTCATTCTGTGCATGATTATATGTTTAAAGAAAATTAACAAATTGAAATTCTTGTGCTGAAGTAGTTCTGAAAAATTCTGTTCAAGTAGAAAATTTCCCTCCATTTTATAATCTAAGGAGATGCACTATAGAAATTTTCTCTATTAATACACTAATGAAAGTACTATGAATGCATCACAAGTAGCACAGAAATAATAGTGTTTTGTATTCAGAAAATATGGAAAGCTTAAGTTTTGACTTCATAATATATATCTCATCTTTTTGCTCCAGTGCTACTTATCTTTAATCACCAGAAGTTCATCAAATTGTACAACATCTTTCGCAAATATTGTCTGAAGTCAGCAGAGACAGTTAATGTAGTCGGTACATTGCACTGCAAAGTGAAATACAAACAAAAATAAAATTGCCTGTTAATATTCTCATGCTTTTAAACTTGGGTAAGCCTGATATTTAAATAGTGACTGCTAAATTCCTCAAACTTTTAAGATGGATAGGAATTTGGATCTGGAATTATCTTAATACTATTCACTTGGTATAAGCAGGGATGTTTTCTTTCATGAACTAGATATAGGCAAATAATTTGTAAGTTTGCAGTTTGTAGGAGTAATTAATAGAAACAAATTAAAGAAATACCCAATTGTAGATTCCTGGATAAACTTATAGATGCACTTTGTTGAGGTAGACAGTCTAATGAAATAAACTGTTTTATATATACCTTTTCCAAGTTCTATCATTTTGGAACATCCAGATTCTGCGGAAATTGTTTAACTGTTGATTTAAAATAAATTTTAATGCCATAACATAAATGAACTTGTTCTTTGATGATAAAATAAGGTCTTATGAGCAGACCCATAATTGTCACTATGTATAAAAGAAAACAGGAGGCATTAAAATGGGGGTTTTTTGTGATTTTTTTTTTTTTTTTTTTTTCCCCTTGTTGCTTATGTGTTTCCAAGTTACCTGATGCTCTGATGCTGAAGTCTAGTGGTTTATATAGAATGAACTGGTGGTAAAATTAATTATATAGAATGGACTGAACAAGTGGTAGAATGTTATTGCCAGATGCCACATACCAACACTTATGATAGAAGGAGGTACTTTTCAGATTGGACCATGTCACAAAGGAGATGGTTTGGTTGCCTTCTCTAAAGCAAGTTGCAGAAGGATTCTGAAAGGAGAAGACAGCTATTGCTGCATTGTTCCCTAGACTAGTTTGAAGGATACTCATCTTCTGAGGAGCATCCCAGGAGGCTGCTTCGCAGGGCAGTGTTAATGAATTTGAAAGGAATGAACTCTGTATAGTTAAAGCTCAGCATGTTGGCAGTGACCTGTGTGTATAGGACACTTGCTCTTTTTTTCCCCCCTTTTCTCTAACACCTTTTCAAAACTTGGTTTAAAGCACATGTGTAATGATTCTAGCTAATGAGGTATCTTTTGTAGTTTAGCCTGTGAATGTGTACAGTGAGTTACCAGAGCAAGACTGATGAACAGCCACTTGCTAAGCCAAGTGCAGTTGCTTGCCATCATTTATGTGCATATGCTAAAGTGTTTCTCCTCCTCCCATCCCCTCCCAAGACATCTGTATCAATATATCTCATTTCTCCTTTGTGGAGCTTCTACTGTAATGTTCTGAGCCTTGGGCTCTGATAAATTGTGACTGTCACATTCAATTATGACATATACTGTGTGTCCTGTTAACGGTGGCTTTCTCCCTCCACAGGGGATATCATATGTCTGCTCCCTAACATTGTGTAACTTGCTTTACTTGAAGCTGATTAGGTCATGAGAAGCAGAAGATTACTCGCTAGTAAACAGCATTGCATAAATCCTGTTTTCTATGATAAATATTTCATATATAAACATTTCATATTGGCTCAGGACTTGTAAAAATTGATTTTCATTGGTAACTCGGATCACTTCACTACCGTAGGCTGTGAATAAAGGAAAAACCTGATTTTTTTGTTACAATGCTTAGCATGAAAGCCCTGAATCCAAGTTGTAATGTTGCTGCACAATGACACAAAGATCAAATAAGATCGTAATGTGATGCAGAAAGTTCAGATTTCTCAAAAGTTTCCTCAGGAAATGCCCCATGAATTGCTGTGAGCAACTCATGCTGAAGAATGCCAGTTCCATTTTCAAATTTATTTTCCAAGTAAGGGGTCATTACAGCCATTTGTAAAAGTCTAAAAGCCTTCCTTTTAGACTGCATTAATTGCTGTCTTTTTCCTTGCGTGTCTTCACTCCATCCAGCCATAACTATCATGTTTTTTCTAAAAATCCTGATTTTTGGCACTTCCCATGGGCAGTCTTTCAGCTCCCTGTCTTTAGCCCTCAGTAATTCAGCACCCTATGCTCAACTAATTCCTAAAAAACTATGAAACTAGAGAAATAACCCATTTGGTACTGAAACGGATGACTTAGGACTGGGTGGTTTGGTGGGTTTTTTTGTCACTATCAAAGGGAATGTGCTGCAGCCACAAAAAGAGGCAGCTTCACAGAAATAATGATCTTAAGAGTGACTGGGATAAATCAGGTGTCAGTATATTGTATTAACCCATTTTTCTCCACTAGAGGCTGCGTGTGCAGACTGCACTGAATAATAACATGTCAATTTATGTCCATTAGCACTTGGTTAGAAACTTTGTAAGAATGTGGCTTTAGGATCAGAGGAAAGCAACAAAATTGAAGTTGATGTAATCTGCAGTAAAAGAAATTATTTCTTCATTTACAGATCTGGCTTCTAAATTCTGACACATTGCTTGTGGAGTCTTTAGAAAGTTCCTCCTCCCACAGTCTTTTCACACTCTTTGGAGATATTTTCCTGCCTAGCTCTGGACCAGTGGGGACCTGGGATGCTGTCAAAGTCCTTTACCAACCATGCATTAAAAGTAGGAATAAGGAGTAAGTATCACCTTTTCTCAGGTTCCGATCGTTGATTTATTGTACTTTTCAGGGCAGCAATATTTCTTTGAGGTTTTTCAGACGGTCTGTTAATGTTAGAGGTGTATCTCTTTGAAATTGCATACTCTTTTAATTATTTTTTCTTTTGAATTTTAGTAAAACGCCAGAGGAATAGTATTTTGTTTCAGTTACAGCCAGAGAGAATCCGGTGGTTAAATTTTTGCGCTGTAATGTTAAACTGTAGACCAAAGAGTTAGGTTGTTCCTAGAGGCATATATAGATAAGGTAGGTATATGATACAGACAGAAGTTGTCTCCTTTATACATGAGAGTAACATGCTTTTTCATGTATCTGGTTTTTTTACCTGTGTTAACTCAATCTGCACTTCTAGAGCTTGGTCATTTTTCTGGCTCTGTTGGAAGGAGGTGGAACCCTGAATCCCAGAGAGGTCACCAAAAGTGCTGCTCTGCAGTCATAGCTCCAGGTGCTGTAATTCAGGGAGGAGGAAAAATTGCAGGGAGATAAGGGCATGGGCTGACACCTGACTGATGCTTAAGTTTAGCCAGATCTCCCTCTTTGTCTTCAATTTCCGTGTTTTGTGTGAAAATCTGATCTCAGCTCTCAAGTTACTTATGGGAGTAACCCTCTGTGCACTCCCATGGTAGAGGAGTGGAGTCTCTTTAGTACAGCTGGAACCAAGAGGGTAGAGATGAGTAGTTACTAGTTTAGCAAATCATACCTACCTGTTCCAGCTTCAGTCTTGACCTTTTTGTGCCTTAAAATTGTGCTCTGTTTTGCAAGAGAGAGAGCTGTTCACAAGACCGGAATTTGTCTGTTTAAGCCAAGTTATCTCAGTGCTAGAGGTGTTGTCTGGTGGGTCGCAATAATTAACGTAACGATCATCTCTGTATACATAGACAATGCATCTAACAGTGTCCCTGTTAAAAGATGCTTGTGCATGTAGCCGAGCAGAATAATATGAATAATGCTAGATCAGTATAGCATACTCTCAGCATATGCTGTATTCTCAAAAGAAAAGTCCTTTTTAGGTATGATTCAGAAGTTCATTGCGTTATCAAATTAGTTTCTGTGTGGAACTTGCTTCCAGCCCAGGGGTGGCATTATTTGAAAAAGGAATAGGGCCCTGAGAGAAGGAGAAAGAAGAGGTTAGGAAGGAGGTTGAGTACAATATCATATAAATGTTCTTCCTGGACATGTCCAAGACTATTGGAGCCCTCACAAAGGAAACATTTGATTTCAGCAAGCTTTGAAGTATATTTTATGAAAAACATACACTGCCTAACATGTTAAAGCCTTTACCTGTTGGGGAGCAAAGATAAGAGGATATTGATCAATGTTTGATCAATTGATCAATGATCCAGTGTTTGCAGATGATGGACTATGATTTTAGCATAATTTTCTGCTTTTGTTTCAGCAGCAATAGAAAAGTGGTTTTGTATAGGTCAGACTTAAACAGTGGTTTTGCTGTTTTTCCTTTAAACTACTGGAATCAAGCTGACAGATTTCAAGAGGTATAGACATATTTAAAATTTAGAAGACATTCCCTCCAGACTCACTCAGTACACAACTAATTTATAGCCCAAGACCTCATAAAAATACAACAGAAAAGTTGTTCCCCACAAACAAACAAACATGTGCCTACAAATTTAAATATTTTCATAGGAAAAACATATACCTTACAAGAATGTGTGATTCATCATGGCCTGAATGTTGCCAAATGTATTCTTTTTATTTTTTCAAACAAATCGACTATTGAATAACTGAAATTAACTCTGACATAGGGAGAGAATGTGAATTTGTAATATTTAGAGAAAAGGTCGTGCTACATCTAGTGTTATTCAGGTAAGAGAAAAGACACCTTTATTAATGTATTAGCTTCAGCACTTGGCACTGCAAAACTTCTGTTATCTAAATGATATTTAGTGATCCAAAATACATCTTGAAGTTATTATAATTTAAACTCCTTATTGTTAGAAAGTGAGATACTGCAAGAAGCACTACCTGCTCTAAAATGAAAGACAGCTCACTTACCACTCTTTAAGTTTTACAGGAGTGTGACTTCCAGCTTTGCTTTTCAAGTTCTTTATCATCAAGAAGATTTAATTACCTTAACACACCTTCAGTTACTTTGACATGTTATTGAGATAAAAGTCAGATCTATTTAATCACTTACCTGGCATTCATAAATGTTTTTCCTGAATGGGGTTCTCAGCAGCAGAATTTTACTGTGAGATTATATTCAGTTTTTTCCTTTTCCCTGGACAAACTTGTTACAAATCACTTGTTTCTGAAGATGACTTTGTATTTATCTTTGGGATTCTGCAGTGAGGAGAAGGCACAACCGAGGTTTTAATTCTCTTCTGACAGTAATCGTCATCTTCCCTGTCCAGTCCCTGGACAAATACAAAGAAGAGAAAGAACAGGGGATTCTTTTTCCCGTTCAGAAAACGAAGTAACTATTGGTTTAGTATTGTTTTCCCATTTTCATATTTCTAGTAAAGAATGGTAAAAAGTACATTAGCTTCAGTCTGTTTGCACTAACTCATTGATCAGTTGGCTTGAAGTACTGCCTGGATCTGTGCAGTAAGTCAGAAGTCTTTCTGTATTGAACAGGAATGTAAACAGAGAGGAAGCAAAAAATACCAAAACCAGTACAACTTACCGAATGCAACGTGTTTGCGTGTAGATCTCTAATATTATTTCAAAAGTTCTGAACAAAGTGTCTGATTTCTTGAAAGTTCTAAATGTTCTACATGCCCATGTTCCGATAATAATTAAAACACTGACTTTGCTTGTTTCTGCACCCACCCCTGCCCTTGAAATCATGCAGGGGTTTCAGAGCCCGTGGTCTGCTCCCTGTGAAGGGGGGCAGCATTGAAGGATACCTCCTGTGTCGGAAGCAGGCATCGGGAGGTCTGCTCATGACCTGGACCCAGATGATCTCCAGAGGTCCTTTCCAGCCTCATGTCATCTGTAATTACACAAGTTCTGGGTGGGTCTGTCTACAGCTAGGTTTCCAGCTTTAGGAGTAATCCTTCTCTAACAAATTAGTTGAAATTATTTGCTGTCATTTCTTACTGTCACTTACTGAAACAATGTGTTAGGAGTGTGGCTGAGTTCCATTAGAGAAGGACACCTCATGCATTTTTTGCTCTGCTCTTATTTAGATATTTATTGATGATGGGTATATGATTCTGTTGGTTCCCTCCACTTTTCTCTCAGTAAGGTTCCTTTTCTCCACCTCCAAAGCTGCTGTGCAGGCAGAAGAGGTCTTCTTTTCAAGTAACAGGCTCTTGGCACATAACACCTTATGCAAACAACCTTGACTGCTGGGAGTCATAATGGTAAATGCTGCTGAAGTGAAAGCATTGTAAAAATGTATGAAGAAAATTGAAAATTTGGTTACATGGCAATTTAGCCATAGCTTGATCTCAGAAAATATATATGAAAGTAGAGTTAGAGGTAAATTACACTTTTCCCCTTACAGTAATGTCCTAGGCAAAGCTTTGTGAAAAAGTCCTTGATAGCTTTTTATTTCTCATATCCATCTAGAGTCTCTCTAAATAGTTTACAGCTTTTGCAGAAGCCTTCTCCTGTGGAAGAATCTGCTGCTTATCAGTTGAGAATTGAAAAAATGACTTCCAGAAATTGTTCATTTTATTAGCTTTGGAGGCACAGAATATGCTAGAAAATTGAGTTTTTGGCTGCAAACCTGGAAGTTTTGAGTCTCAGTGCTTTTATTACAGTCTATGTATAGTGATCTGTTTATGAAACTGTTACTGATGTATTCCAGAATGTTATTTGTCCCAAGAATGGTTTTCATTCTGTGTTTGACTCTAGAGTAATTCACCTCTCATAAAAGCACTGAACTGTGTCCTATTTCACTGATTTTTTTTTTTTTTTTTTTGTATGTATGAAATAGAAAGTCTTTTCCTAGTGTTTCAGTAACTCTTGCCCATAGAAGCCACACGGGAGCACACAGATCAAGAGCTGATTTACTGAGGAGTGACCAATGTTTCACTGTCCTGTGCTCTCTTTAAGGTGATTTCTGTAGTATAATAAATTCTAGTGCTATATCTGGAATGATTAAATGAGTGGGTGTGATTATAAACAGAGTGTGAAGAATCTGGTTTGTTTCAGCTAACTTTTTTTTCCATTCCCTTCTTGAATTTTTCATGGTATGAAGTTAAGGGAACTGACACCACAGGTAAGGTGGGTTGCATTAAAAGAGCTGATGAGCAATCAGGCAAAGCTTTTGAAAGATTCAGTCTGACAACTGTCAGAGTTTTGGGACAGGAGGGGGAAAAAAAAGTACTTTTCCAAGTTTGATTGATATGTGGAAGTTAGAGACCTCCTGAACTTTGAATGCTTGGGGTGAAGCTTGGAGGAAGAGATGAAAGCTTCATCTGAGAACTATTATTTTTAGATAGAGATCATTTTCCAGAAGAAAGCACTGTTCTTTAGTACTGGTGACATCCTTTGCCACCTCTAGGAAAGGATGTACACAACTTTTAAGTGTAACATTCAGGAGAAATATCTTGTTTATTGAAATCAGACCTGCCATGTGCACTATCCTTTTATGGTTGTTACTTCATTCTTGTTTCTAAAGGCAGGTCTATTATATCTTTCCAGCTCTTGGGAGCTGTAATATTTTTGGTATCTAATCTTTCCAATTTTAAATAGTCTTAGAAGTATTAACTAAAATAGAGAAAAATGTTGGAATAAATCTTTTTCCTACCAAATAAGGTCTCTTGTTTTTTGCTGGAGTTATCATTCCAGCTGAGCATGTTGCTTAGATTGCCTTTTTTGTTCATATTTTGAAATATGTCATTGAAGTCAATTGAAGTCAGAAGAGTTCGGGTTCTGACTGTTCTTTTTGTTTTGGGTTTTTTTTTAAGTGGATTCAAATCCCAAATCATGCAGCCTTTTGTTAATAATGGAACCAACAGCCTGACTTCTTCTTGTGAAAGATGCTGATGTGTCACTATTCATCCTGCAGGGTGCTGTTGTTGTGCTCTGCAATAGAGGTGTTAAATACTATAATAATTAAATACATAGTGATTGACAATGTAAAAATCAGAAATTGACTGTGTTATTCCATGGCTATTTCTTACATAGTAGTTTTTTAGAAAAAATAGATAAATATGCTAATAAGATCTCCTAAAACAATTTTGAATCAGGATTTGGGATTCTGTAATATGGTAGAACAAAAAATACAATTCAGGCTTGTATGGTTTTTTCATATTTATTTGTGAAACACTGTAATCCAGGTAAAGACAATTTTGATGGTTCTCATGTCTCTCTGATTCATGCTGCTGTAGCTCAGCTCTTTTGTAAATCTCAGGTCTGGCAACGAGAGAGTTGTCAAGTTGAATGGGAAAAAAATGTGAATTAAAAGCAGCAAGGCTATCCAAATCTAATTTAAAGTGTATAGGCTGAAACAACTGCATTGCCGGGTAGTTAATTCCACTTTTATAGGATGATAAGAATGTAAGAAATGCCCAACTTTACGCTGTGATTGCGGCATGGGGTGTTCTTGCTGATTATATTTAGAAGCTAGATTTCCTGGCTGTTTGATGGAGGGGCAGCCAAGTCACATCTAGTCAAGTCTTACTTGACGTGTACATATCTCTAGTGTATTCATTTTGCTGGTCTTGTAACACTGCTTTTTTGAAAGCCAGATAATCTAGGTGTGACAGTGATGATCCGTTGAGGATAATTTTATAATTGTAGGTCAAATTATAGCAGCTTTCCATTTAGAGACTTACAGTTTGTTTCTCATAAAGACTGGTGGGTTCACTCGGGAACTCAACATACTCCACTTCTATAATGCCTTTTAAATGAGAGGATCCATTTGAGCAGGCAGGAATCCCCATAGTGAGCCAGGAGTTAAAAAAAACCCCAACTTAAAAAAGCCTGTTGGACAGACTGCTGACAGGAACTGCTTAAACCTCAAAACTTGATTTACTGAATTGTAGGATCTTGGGCTGTTTTAAATTAATTAGCATTTGTTGTTTCTATTTTATGTCTCCATGACAGGCTGCGGATACTAACATGACTTAGATTAACAACATGATTTAGGCTGCTAATTTTACTTGCAATACTTTTTATATCAGTAAGGCTTAAAGCAAATTGGGAGCATGTGACTTGAGACCAAAGAAGGCTAATTTGTGAAGTTGTTCAGGATATTTCCATTTGTGTGTGGCAGCAATAAGAGATTGCTGTCGGTTGCTTATTTGATAAACAGAACAAGCAATTGTCATGCTGGCTCCTCTGAATACTGGCCTTAAGCTATAAATGAAATAATTTTTATAACTAATAGGCATAATAAATGATGTCAAATGTAGGTATGAATGTTTGAGGCAGAAGGGGAGGAGATCTGACTGGAAAGATGAAAGGGAATAAACTTGCTGCAGAGTTTTAGGATTTCAGTCAAATGACTGCTGGAGGTAGGACTATTAGGTCTACTCAGAAGTGAGCTGTTGGATTGACCCTGCCCGTTTTCCATTGGTTGAGCAATATAATGTCCGATGAAATACCCATTTTTGTCCAAAGTTGATATTTTGTGATGGAAACAATTCTATGGCCTACAGGGAACACTGCTGAAGTGTTTCTAAGCATGTTGAACACTAATTTTTTTGTCCAGATTTTAAACTTCCTCCAGAAGCTGAGGAATATTTTTTAATTGAGAACAAGACAGAAGAAAGAATCCAGCATAATTTTGAGAGGCTGGAATTAATGCTGGTAATGCCTAGAATAATCTTCTGAAAAAGGGACTAAAAGGGGATCTGAGGAGAACTATCACATATTTAATGATTTAGTGCATTTTGAATCTAATATCGTTACCAAATGTGAACTTTACTGGTTGTACTCATACCTAAAAAAATTGTTGTTTGGTTGTACTCCTGCCTTAAAAATTTGTTGTTTGATATTTTCTGCTTCCTATTTTCAACTGTTTGCATATTATTGCTGCAAACTGCTCTTCAGCTGTTGTATTTCAAGCAGAAGTGGCTGCGTGTCATTAATATTATTAAGGCCTCTAATTTTTCAAGCGTGTCCCAATGATTAAAAAATAAAAGCTCTTGTCTGAGTTGAGAGATTTTATTGAAAACTATGTGTTGTTTTTCTGAAACTGATGACACCGTGCCTGGCTACTGCAAGAAGAAATCAGTTGCTGAGAAAAGATGCTTTTTGCCCCCCAACACAGCAATTCTGCAGACACTTTTAGCACCTCTGCAGCTCTCCCTTACAGGTAGGACCATTGAATTTAACACAGTTGTCCAGGTGAGTCTCTTGCATCACTGATTATGTCTGATGCAAGTCTAACTTGGCACAGTGCTTCAAGGGCATAGCGTAGCAGTGGGTACCAGGTAACTGTAATGTTCATTGATTGCTTTCAGCAGAAATTGGAGAGAACATACAGATCTGGGTGACTGTGAAAAAGTTTAGACCGGAGATTGGAAGCTTTCTAATATCAGAGCAGTGAGGTTCCTGCAGAGCCTTCTAGTAGGAATAATGTTGTCAAGAAACAGAATTGCTTTTAAGATGAAGCATGATAAAATTACAAAAAGGGATGCTTCGACACAGTGCCTGTTCTTGCAAGGAGATGAGTTTTTTGCCTTGGAGATGCCTTCTAGTTCAGTTTTCCAACTCTGTCACTGACCTGCCAAGAGACTTCCAAGTTCACCTTCCCTTATCTCTTTTGCTCTCTGGAATCTCTTCGGTGATGTGTTTGCATCTGCATGGAGGTGCCAATGGTCTTGATTGAGCTGCTCTGAAACAAGTCAGTAATTATTGTGTTGCATTATTTCTTTATGTATGGTGTGCTCTGCATCTAGTACTTTATCTGCACCTGTCTTTCAGCTGCTACATCTGTTTGGATGAAGTTATCTACTCAAGGGCTTCTCTTCTCACTGAGCTGGTGTCTGTGACTCAGTCTTTCCAT
This sequence comes from Scolopax mira, assembly GCA_004320125.1. Classification (NCBI taxonomy): domain Eukaryota; kingdom Metazoa; phylum Chordata; class Aves; order Charadriiformes; family Scolopacidae; genus Scolopax; species Scolopax mira. The sequence continues at coordinate 16,567 of BJBW01017320.1, forward strand.
CCCTACTTTGCTTCCTTCTGTCAAAGCTCCGTTTTGATCTGTCTGTAACATCAACTGCTGCACCAGCATTGACTTAACTTGGCTAAACCTGGATTTAACTTTCCATCTAAATCCCCTCTCTCTTCTTTTGTTGGTTTTGGTGTGTTTTTTTTTTTCTTTTTTGCATGTGTTCTGCTCTAGCTTATGTCCAGAACTCAGGATTCTGGACACCTGTGTAAGTTCTGCAGAAGGTTCCAGCAATGTAAGCATAGATTATACAGACACGGTTAAATCTCTGCCATAATGGAAGGGGAAAGCTCTAGAATAATTAGGAATTCGATCTGAGGAGAGGAGGTATTAAAAGTAGAGACAGTTTTGTGAAGGACGGAGGGGTCATTTCTGGAAGAATATTTCCATGAATGTGACAGATGTGGGAGGACACATAGAATCAGAATGGTTCAGGTTGGAAGGTTCCAACCTTAAAGACCATCAAGTTCCAAGCCCCTGCCCTGGGCAGGGACACCTCCCACNNTGGGGCAGCCACAGCTTCTCTGGGCAACCTGTGCCAGGCTCTCACCACCCTCACAGGAAAGAATTTTTTTGTAATATCTAAGCTAAATATCTCTTCTTTCAGTTTAAAACTTACCCCTTATCCTGTGGTTCCCCTCCCTGATGGAGTCCCTCCCCATCTCTCATGGAGCCCCTTTAGGGACTGGAAGGGACTCTAAGGTCTCCCCAAAACCTTCTCTTCCCCAGGCTGAACAACCCCAACTCTCTCAGCCTGTCCTCATAGCAGAGGTGCTTCATGCCTCTGATAATCTTCGTGGTCTCCTGTGGACCTGTTCCAGCCTACTGGCTGAGGACAGGGAGGGGAAACAGGGCGAAAGAAAAGTTGACCCTTCCTGACTGGCAATTCAGCTGCTGTGAGTTTTCAAAGTGGATTGTAGGATGTAGTAAAATCAGGTACTTTGGTCATTTGTGGCCTATGTCAGAAATGTTGCCATGTCAGATAATGTTTTTGATTCAACATTAAGGTTATTTTTAGGAAAGGAAGCTCTGTTCTTGACTGCTGGGTTTGTTTAGGATTTAATTGCTTGTTAAATTTGACTTGTAGCCACACCTGATGTTTTACTGTCAGTGTTGTGTCATACCTGCATAGAGTGAGCATCTGTACAAATTTTGCCACAATCGCATCAGTGAAGAGGAAAATTATGGGAAATATAAACTGTTCCAGGAAAATTAGGGTTTCAGCAGGAAAGGGAATATATGGCCTATGTGAAGTTCTAATTTTAGTAATTAGGCATTTGTTTGGCAGTGGTTTGGTTTGAATGAGTGGAAGTAATGAATTTTGCTGTCAGCAAATTCTCAGGATCAACCAATTCTGTGATTTGTGGTGTTCCTTACTTACTTTGCTGCAGGTTCCTGTAATTACCTCTTGAAATACTGAATTTCCTTCTCTTCTGAAGTCAGTACATCAGAAAAAAAAAAAAATAAAGCAGCAAGCTGAGAGCTTTTTGTGAACAGTGATTACAGCTTTTATTTGTGCAGCAGGATAACTTCTCCCTTTGGATTCAGGCAAAATGTTCTGGAGTGCCTGGTATTTGCGAATGCTTCTATATGGAATATCAACAGCACTGTGGAAGTGATTTAGTTTTACCCAAAGGTTTAACAATCAGAGGCCAGAAAACATTTTCATCTTTATATTGTTCTGAAAATCCATTTCAATTCAGAAATGGCCTCCTCCTTGGTGTAATGGGTCTTAAAAAGGAAATTAAGGTTTATGGAGCATATGCAAATCTTCATGTGGCACAGCTGGTAGGAATAACCTGCATGAGAACATCCAGGGAAGTGCTTTATGCTGTGGCCAGGGAACCTGGGGCTTTAGCTGCAGGGCAAGAGCAGTGCTATGCCATCACTGATCATACAGACCGTCGGGTCACTCAACTTAGATTTCATTTGATTTCTTTTTAAAATAATTTTTCTTCACCGCTTGCCTGGCTCGTTATGTTGAGGAAATAAGCATTGTCCCCCTGGTATTAGGTGGCAGTGTTGAGGCTGCTGGTTGATCTGATGGTGATGGGGATGAGCAGTGGGGAGGTAGGCAGTTGGAGAGACCTGGTGGGAAGATACAGGCATCTAACGTGAATACAGCTCACATCATTTGCTTAGAAGTTTCAACAGGCAGCTCTGTCCTCATAAGCGATAGGTGAGCCATGAGCTCGAGAATCATAGAATGGTTTGGGTTGGAAGGGACCTTAAAGATCATAGAGTTCCAACTCTCTGCCCTGGGCAGGGACACCTCCCACCAGACTGGGTTACTCAAAGACCCATCCAGCCTGACCTTGAACCCCTTCAGAGATGGGGCAGCCACAGCTTCTCTGGGCAACCTCTTCCAGTGTGTCACCACCCTCCCAGCAAAGAATTTCTTCCCAATATCTAATCTAAATCTCCACTCTTTCAGTTTAAGACTGTTACCCCTCATCCTATGGTTCTGCTGACAGATCAAGAGTCCCTTCCCTTCTCTTCTGTAGCCCCCTTTGGGGACTTCTCCAGGCTGAACCCCCCTAACTCTCTCAGCCAGAGCAGCCTCAGCAGAAGTGCTCCAGCCCTCTCAGCATCAGCTTTGTGATTAGGGGCTGTGTTTTCTACATAGTGCTTAATGCCGTGCTCACTTGCTTTGTGGTTAGAGCCTTAACTGGGGACCACTAGTAACAAGGCAAGGGGACACCATGGTGCTTAACTGGGTTTGCTGCTGGCCCATGGGGCAAACCACCTTTCTGCTGCTCTCCCTGCACTGCCTAGATGAGGAACTTGGTCAGATTGTCTCTTTTAAGCCAAATTTGCTTTTCAGTCAGGGTCTTAGCTAGGTTACTGTACCAACTGCTCGCCCTGCTTTTGCAGCACAGACATCTGAGCCACTTGACAGTCAAGTCCTCAACCGTTGCAGTTTAGAGCATATGGTTGAAGGTAAATTACTGCCAATTTTGAATTGCTTAAAGAAACCGCACTGTGAACTGTGACAGTTTAGGAAATGAGGGATGAGCAGTTCAGATGTCCAGGCAGGGTCAACAGCTGGGACCAGTATCTTCATCAGCTCTCTCATCCCTGCTCATCAGTCATCTCTGCTCACAGTGCACAGAACCAACAGGTCACACCAGCTTTACAGCATTTACACATCAGTTCTGCATGTCTTCTGTTTTCAGCTGTAAGTACTAATTTTTTTTTTTAAAAAGTAATCATAATCATTGCTTAATAAACCTTTTCTGATTTATCATTATTGCATCTGTAAATCAATTTCTAATGGCTAGACACATACGCTTCAATAGTCCCTTCCCTAAGGCCACTTTAGTCAGCATGAGCTCCAACTCATACAAGCAACATATTTTTTTTCCAAACTCATAAGGAAGTGCAAAAAATTTTATGATGTTCCTTTAACAAGGCCCACTGGGATTTGTGATTATTTATTTAAGCCCTTATTAAAGGCAAACCTTTTCTATGTTTAGCCATGTGGAGCAAAGCTGATCTTCAGAAGTCTAGCACATTTTTAAAATGAAGGGAATTTAATAAACATAGAACTGAAATCATAGAGAGAAATATGAAGGGTCTTTCCTCTGTATCTCTTTACCCTCAGAGCTAAAGCTACTATTAATCACTAATGTAAAAGGAAAAATGAAGTGACAGCACCTCTGGAATTTTAAGGTCATTTCCGCCAGCAGTGGAAAACTTTTATCATTGTTAGAAGGAAACTACTTGCAACACCGAATTAAAAAACAAGTTGAAAAAGACCCTCATTTTAGAGAATTAATTCTCCTGTACAATTGATCTGATATCTTAACCTTATTCTTCAACACCCAAATCTCTATTCTTTCTCTGTGAGGTAATTTTTACTCATCTGTCCCTCTCTTGGGACCTCACTTTGCCATTCCCTTACTGCCTTCTCCTAAGAAGCTCTAGAAGGAAAATTAAATGGAATGTCTTTCATGAGATACATTATGTTCAACTCCCTTGTGTTTTCTTTCAGTAATTAGGAAATGCAAGTGTTTCTAAGGGCTTGGAAATGAAAAATCTGATGTAAAATCAGACCATTTAATTAAACTATAAAAATCGAACCTGATAATTTTAGGAAAAGTATTTTACAATTAAATGCCGTTTCGAATGAGATGGGTCTTCTCTTAGATATCTCTCAGATACTGAATGTAGCATTTGCATGTGGGGAAACTTCCCGTTGAGGTAAAGGGCCCTTGTGTTTGTGATAGGATATTTTTCACCATGTATTTTATGTTCTGCAATATAACATCTCATTTTGATGATTTTTAAATTAAAGTTATAGTTTTGTGAAGAGTTATAAAGGCACCAAAGGAGAGTAGTGCTATTGATAGAATCAGAGAATTGTCTCGGTTGGAAGGGACCTTTAAGATCATCTAGTCCAACCATCAACCTAACTCTGATTAAATAAAAACACTCAAGCATAATTTTGGTGATAAATGGTCTGAATGATGCTTTTCCCACAATTTCTGTAAAACAGTTGGCTACATAGAGGAGAACATCTTTGCTAATGCCCCTGATGAGAAAAACCTATAGGTTGAAAACAACAGAAGAGTCTGCTGAGGAAAGGATCTGCTCCACCAGACATCACGAGTCCCACAGGCAGAGGGAAATGCATCCTCAGAATTACATGAATTGTTCAAGGGTGAGCTATCTGGAATTACTTCGTGTTTACTGTAGGGTGACCATATTGATGCTGTGAAAGAGCTTTTCCATAGTACTTTGTTTTTCTACAGACCTACTGTGCACTTCTGCCCTTCAGGAAATGAAAGTTATTAGAGGAGGCTTATTCCCATTTGCCAGGGCAGCGACCCTTTTTTTCCTACATACCTGAAGTGTTGGAAGGTTAAAAAAAATAAATAAAGCAGCCCCAGAATTTGAGTGCTTGGTTGATATGTGCTGGGAAGGGAGGTGTTTTAGGTCAGTGGTGCTGCTGCTCACATTTGATCCTCTCTGTAAGTAAGATGCCACCAGCCAGGCTTTTAGCAGCGGGTCAATAGCATGCAGCTCTGCGTCCCCTGCATCTGTCCCAAGCACAGTAGTCTACAGCTATTGCCATCCATTAGGGAAATTACAAGCCATCTGTTCTAATTTAGAGTAAGAAGTATCCAGGAAGGAATCAAGAGGTGCTAAAGGTGAGGAAAATTATTTTTAAGGAGCAGGCAAAGCTATCCCTCCATTCCAAGCTGGGGGCATATCCAAGAAGACTGCAGCTCAGAGTCACAGTAGAACTGTTGCTGGTCTAGATGGTGATGACCATCAGCAGTGTCACCACTATGGTGAATGATCAGCAGTGGCTTACCACAATCTCATTTTTATTGTTTACAGAAAAAAAAATATTTGAATTCTTTCCACCTGGGGTACAGTAAGACATTCAAAAACTGCAGCTTAAAGCCTAAAAAAACACACTGTTAAAGCAAAGAAGGGTGTTCTGAAGCGTTGGCTGTGAAGTTTTTACGAGAGCCATTTGCTTCCCCTTTTAGTGGGATGTTCCCCAGCAGACCCGAGGCAGTGCCCAGCCAGAGCGAAGCTGCCATGCTGTTCTTGCCTTTGCAGGAGAACTGTTTTCACTGAATTTCACTGAATTTTTAGAGTTGGAAGGGACCATAAAGATCATCTAGTCCAACTCCCCTCCTGAAGCAGGATTGCCCAGAGCATGTTAGAGGATGTTACTCAGGATGGCATCCAGGTGGGTCTTGAAGATCTCCAAAGAAGGGGACTCCATTACCTCCCTGGGCAGCCTGTTCCAGGGCTCTATCACCCTTACTGTGAAGAAGTTTTTCCTCATATTTGAGTGGAATCTCCTATGTTCCAATTTTTGTTATGCCCATTTCCCCTCGTCGTCTCAGTGGGAACCACTGAAAAGAGTCTGGCTCCCTCCTCCTTCAACCCACCCTTTAGATACTCATAAACATTGATAAGGCCTCCCCTCAGCCTTCTCTTCTCCAGACTAAAGAGTCCCAGCTCTCTCAGTCTTTCCTCATCAGGGAGATGCTCCAATCCTTGAATCATC
>BJBW01017322.1:9832-21296 GCA_004320125.1 Scolopax mira
TGGCTGCCCCATCCCTGGAGGGGTTCAAGACCAGGTTGGAGGGGTCTTGGAGCAACCTGGTGTGGTGGGAGGTGTCCCTGCCCGTGGCAGCGGGGTGAGACTGGATGACCTTTAAGGTCCCTTCCAACTCAAACCACTCTATGGTTCCATGCTTCTGTGCTCGCCTGTTCCCCCATCTGGTAAATGAAAGAGTCACTTGTTCACACCATCTGCAGAGCGTGCAGAAATGAAGATGCCGGTACAAAAGGGCTCACAGTAAGTGTCATCCAGCTCCAACTCTTCTCTCTTAAGAGAGAATAGCTACTTTCTGGGATGGAGAGCAACTCCCTGCCACGGTTGGTGACTCACCAACCCTTATGTTACTCTTCTTCTTTACACTCCCCAGTGCTAAGGTTAATGGCTTACGAGGTAATTTTTCATCCTCTAAATATACACCCCTCTCGTACGGCCTGAACTCCCTTCATTATATCACGGGACGACTGCAGGCATCCATCACGGCCATGAGAAACAGAAACTGCCCCCAATCTCATTTCAGAGGCTGGGGAGAGCCTGATCTCAGCTCTGCTGGAGCCAGATGGAAGAGGGAGCGCGGAATAGAGACGTGCGCTCCGTTAAATTACATGTGACATTTAATTATGATTGCAATAGCTTCCCTCTCTCATCCCGGGTATCGGGAGACTGAATTCTGCAAATAAGACAAAAAAACCCAGATTCGTACAAGCTCTGCTGCTTCCAGACCCAGCCTGGGCATTCACCGGTGCATTCTGCAGCACAGACCTGTTCAGGGAGGATTTATTATCTCAAATGCTGCATCACGCCAACACAAGAAGCTGCTCAGGTTCAGAATTAACTTATCTGAGTCCCTGATGAGTGCATACAGTTTTGTAGCCTTCTCAGGACCTGGTGCATGGATCTCCAGGTGGTTTATCCATGGAAGCCTCCAGAGTCATTCAGAACCTCCGGGAAGCTCTGGGAACCTCTGCATCACCTTTCCAGGCTGGGACTGCACCACAGATAGTCCTGAGAAGGTCCTGGACAAAATAACTGCATGTGGGCAGAAAAAAATCAGCCCTTCTGGGTTCTAAATGGCATGTGTGTCTCTTCACCTGGGGCAGGGTTTATTCCCAAACAACATGGACAGCAGAGGGTCAACTCTATTGCAATTATTTCTGTTGTTGCAGTGCTGAGGAGCTGCATTGGGGACTTGATCCCATCACTGGGTGCTGTGTAAATGCTGGATGGAGAAACAGTGTTGTCTTAATGTCCCAGATGGATGGAGATGGCATCTTCAGCCAGGTGGAGCTACAAGGAGGCCATTTTGGTCATTGGTGGGAGTGCTGGTCAGACATCCCCGTGAACCTAATTGTTGTTAGGACTTCAGGAGGCATCACAGCTCAGGACTCACCCAAGGAGGGTCTTAGAAGAGACCAAGGATGTGGCTGCACTGAAGTTCATGCAGAAAAGTGAGGGAAAGAACAGAAGAAAACCCAAAGGATGCTCTGCAGAAACTCATCCATGCTCACCATCTCCCAGGCCATGTTTTCCATGACGGAGAAGCAATGCTATGGAGAGCAGGGAGAGACAACAAGGGGGCTTAAACCCAAGAGAAGCAGCTCATGGTGCTTTGACGAGGCAGAACACTCAAATCAGAGCTCTGGGAAGTGGTGAAGTGGCATTATGGGTTGGGTTAGGAATAACACGTGCTAATTGGCTTTATGAAGTGGTGCAAGATGATTAGACCTTGATTCAGCTCCAAACGGTGGAGAAAGACATAGCAGAGGATGAGTATGTGAGAGAAAAGCACTCCTGGAGGTGAGGACTCAATTTTTCTGTCTTCTGGGGCCACAAACCCTGAACAAGGGGTGATGCTTCCTCTGAATAGTATCTTCAATTATTAATATAGTTCTTCATTTCCTTGTTTTAGGGCAAAAACAGGATCAGTGACCTCTTGTCTCCCCATTTCTCTCAGCCCATCCCTCCTTTATCACCTGCTCGCAGTAATGCATGTACAATGAAAGGTTGGGTACTGGATAATCAACAGAATCATGCAGATAAAAATTTTATTGTTGACTTTATCCTTCGTACTGATATCCTTTGTTAAATCAGGGTCTTTTTCTTTTCTTTTCTTTTTTTTTTTTTTTCCAGGTGGAAATAATGAATATCAGTCAACAGAAGCCCATTTAATACCAGACTTTTAGCGATGGGTAAGCCTCTATCCAGCCCTTAAATTCTGATAATGATCTCCTCCCTGAAGCCCTGCTTTCCAGAATAACAAAGCCCTTTTCTCCAACAACGCGGAGCTTTTAGGCAGCAAATGATGGTTTCGTGGGTTGAGGGTACATAAATAGGACCAATTTGTTTCATGCCTGGAGGTAAATTTCTTTTCTGGCAAGCGCATGTCAGAAAGATGGTGTGTGAAAATACAGTTTCTCCCGCATGTGGGCTCCTTTCCCTTTCCAGATAAACCCCCCCAACCCCTGCCCTTGGGCCACATAAATACTAACAGCTTGGTCTTCTCTTGGAGCAGGTACAGCATTGTAATTTTGGCAAACTGGAGAGAGAGTGGTTTTCTCCATAGAACCAGGCAACGGTGTCCTGGAGGAGCTTTTCCCACAGAGGAGGTGATTAAAACCAGCCTATTCCCAAGAATTTGGGGGACCATGGGATAGTGGGATCACAAACAATGAGGGGCCGGGATGGGTGTTTGCCCTCCCAAGGGCACAGCATCTTTCACGGGAGAGATTTGAGGACTTTGCAGGGGAGCTGCTAAAAATTAATGCCATGGGGAGAGACGTCCCCCTGCACTCAAATCGGGTTCTGTCTGTGCTGATTTCCCCGGCCTGATGAAGAAAAGCTTCCCCATTACCATCTGACTAGAGCACACTGGTAGATCAGAACAATACCCGAAGTCAGAAATAAATGGGTTGAATAATTTAGTGGGCTCCGGAACATGGGAATGGCAGAGCACACGGCCAGAAATAGGAAATCACAGCTAATAACGGCAAACGACGGTGGAAAATTCATTAAGCATTTTTTTCAGACAAGAACATTTTGCCACTCGCAGGAAAAAAAATAAAAAATTAAACTAGAAATGAGGGAAATTTTGTTCTACAGATGGGTTTCTTTGATAGGAACTATATAAAAAGATGAAAAAACATTTGATTAAAGATTGGGAGAGAAAAGCTCTAAAACAATGAACCGAACAGTCTGCAACCCTAATTTCAATTTCCATTCCTCTGGGTCCTGTCTGCGTAAACAAGCCTGGGACTGGTGACTTTTGGGGTGCAAGGAGTTTCTGACCTTGAAGGTGGCTCACAGCTTGGAGGGGGGGGGGTGTGGGCTAGGCTGGAAGTTGGGCAGGAGTCTTGGAACCATGGTGTCCTTCCAGGAGTCCTGATGGACTCGCTGTGATTTATCAGTTGTCATCTCCCTCTGTGTCCTCTGCCCTTCCCCGAGCTGTCTCTTTGTTGTGTCTCTAAAAAGGTTTTGCAGGTTTTCCACCGCTGCTGCACCCTTAGAGACCTGGGTCTTGCAAAATGGGATGGAGGGAGGGAAAAAGAGTTGTCCCTCTGCCCTTTAGCTCCTCGGTACATCTTGCATCCTTCCCCAACCTGCCCCTGGAGCCAAAGTCTCATTTTGCACCTATTTTACCTGCATATCCCCAACTGCTCTGACGCATCAGTCTCACCGCTCATGGTGATGCAGCATTTTGGGCTGATCAATCAAACGTCAGGAAGCTCCAGGAGACCCCACAGCAGAGCTCACTCCACCACACAGCGCTGCTGGGAATGGGGGCAGCCAGGCTTCATACTGTGGTTTCATGGGGGCTGGAAGGGAAGACTTATATTTTTAGAGGTCACGAGGCTTCTCAGTGGTAACTTAACCCAGAGGCTGCTGTTGTTGACTAAGGTCAACACTGGAGGTATATGCAAGGGACACATGTTCCTCCTTCTCCATGGTGACAAAGTCCTTCATGAAATCAACCAAGATCTACCTCTTCCAGCAGCCCACCATAGCCCAATGACATCTTATAAGGTGAACTGTGCTGGTAAAATCCCCATGTCCCTAGCTGTCTTTCCCCCTGGACAGTTTCCCTCTCCTAGCAGGACCAGCTGCACCATTTTCCACTCTTTAGCTGCCTTGGAGGTCTCCAGATCTCTTGTTATCCCACCCCGGACATAGTAAGTCAATGAAGTCTAAGAGTATTGAAGCCCCAGCAGCAATTCCCCTCAAGACCTTTGCCAGTAGGGATGTAGTTTCAAAGGGAAGAAATGTATTTGAAAGCAAGCAGTGGTCTCACCTACCTCCCTGCAGGTCACGCTGCAGACTTTGATCCCACCACCACCACAGATGGGTGTGCACCACCACTGTCTGCTTCCCCAGCTGCCCTCCAGCACCCTTCCTTCTGCACAGCCAAAGCTCAGAATTGTCAGAGTTGGAAGGGACGTCATCTAGTCCAGCTCCCCTGCCAAAGCAGGATGGCCTGGAGCACATCACTCAGGGCTGCATCCAGATGGGTCTTGAAAATCTCCAGAGAAGGGGACTCCACACCCTCCCTGGGAAGCCTCTTCCAGGGCTCTGGCACTCTCACCAGAAGGAAGTTCTTCCTCAGATTTGAGTGGAACTTCCCATGTTCCAGCTTGTGCCTATTGTCCCTCGTCCTGTCACTGGGAACCACTGAAAAGAGGCCAGATCCATCATCCTTCAACCCATCCTTTAGATACTTGGAAGCATTAATAAGGTCTCCCCTCAGCCTTCTCTTCTCCAGGCTAAAGAGTCCCAGCTAGCTCAGCTTTTCATCATCAGGGAGATGCTCCAATCTCTCCATCATCTTTGTTGCCCTATGTTGGACTCTCTCCAGTAGTTCCCTGTCTCTCTTGAACTGGGGAGCCCAGAACTGGACCCAGTGTTCCAGGTGTGGCCCCACCAGGGCAGAGCAGAAGGGGAGAATGACCTCTGTCAACCTACTGGACACACTCTTCCCTACGCAGCCCAGGATTCCATTGGTCCTCTTGGCAACAAGGGCACATTGTTGGCTCATGGAAAGTTCGCTATCCACCAGGACTCCCAGATCCTTCTCCTCAGTAGTGCTTCCCAGATGATCCACCAAAGCTCCTTCCCTTATTTCTAAAGCAATCCATGTTCTTCATATCTCCCACACCAGAAAGGTCCAAAGTCCCCTGCAGTCATCTCACAAGGGGACAGCTTGTACAGCACGTCCATGAACACCCAGGAGGACCCGGGGAGGCGGACGGTTGGGCAGAGTGATGGTGCCCATCTGGTAATTCTGTTTACTAGGAAGTGAAGGACTGGCTTGAAATCCTTCAAACACGAGACTACCTGACACCGTGACAGAGCTGACAGCCATCCGCTGCCTCAAACCTGATCATCTGTGTCCCCCGATGTGAATTAAGCATATGGTGCCCATCCATCTTTCTAACAGCCCAGGTCCACACTGACTGCCTCGACAAGTCTTCTCGCTCCTGAGCAGCCTCTGTGAGCTCCCATTTGCAAGCTGAAGGAGCAGTGCAGGGTTCAGGTTCATCATCTTCCTCCGGCACTTGCTACAAGGCTACGGCCACAGGCTGCTGTTGTCCCTCTGGGATGACACAGCCTCAGACACAATGTCAGTTCCCTACCGGGATGCACCTCAGCTAATGATTCCCTGCAAGAAGGAGGTTTTTCTCCTCCAGATGATGACCCAAAGACACCAACCCAGGATGAACACAAGCTGCTGCTTCAGTCCTGAGAGGGTTCTCTTAGGTTTACCTGCAGAGGTTATGCATATGCAAAGGTATTTTCTAGTAGGATTTGGATGAAGAGATGTCATCAAGCAAAAAGTTTCCAAAACAGGGCACTGAGAGTCTCAGAGGCTCATCAATAGCACCTTACAGCCCCTTCTTCATGTAGTATTTCTCCATTTTCTTGTGCCTCCTTTTTTATCAGTCGCTCTCCCATAACCTCCATCCCAATTCCTGATACTTCTTGCAACAGACGATGGCAGGACCATCACTACCTCTCCTATGAAGAGAGTTTGGGGGGTTCAGCCTGGAGAAAGAAGACTCCATGGAGTCTTCCAGTCCCTCAGTGGGGAGGGCTCCAGGAAAGCAGGGGAGGGACTCTTGATGAGGGAGGGGAGACCTAAGAGGAGGGGGAAGGGTTTGACACTGAAAGAGGGGACATGGAGATGAGATTTGAGCAAGAAATGGATGGAGGGAGGGAGGGATGGATGGATGGATGGATGGATGGATGGATGGATGAATTGAGAGCCTGGCTCAGGTTGGGCAGAGAAGCTGTGGCTGCCCCATCCCTGGTGGGATTCAAGGCCAAGTTGCAGGGGGCTTGGAGCAACCTGGTGTGGTGGGAGGTGTCCCTGCCCAGGGCAAGGGGTGACACTGGGGAGGCTTTAAGACCCCTTCCAACTCAAACCATTCCATGATTCTACAGTTCTATGATTTTGCATCTATTTATTCTCTCTATATATTCCATATTGCATATAGATATATAACCCATATATATTCTATGATTTTGCATCTCTTGTATACTCATGCTCTATGATTTTGCACCAGTGGGTATGCAGCTGTGTTCTAACTCAGTCCCTTGTTGTTTCTGAGGCATTTTTGACACAGGTCTCACCTCGCCATCACCCTGGGGACAGAGCATCACCCTGGCCTCCCCTGAGAGCAAACTTGCTGAGAACTTGTTAACAGGAAAATCCCTTGTTAAGCAAAAAGATCATAAAGATCCTTCTTGAAGTGCCAGGGGATTTTCTGGCCGACCTCACAATTATCTGCACTGTATTCTCTTCTAGGATATTTTCTCTGTGCCTCTGTCAGATATTGCCACCATTTCTCCTCTCTCTTGCCCTCTCCTCATCCACAAACCTTTCCCCGAACCTGCAAGTTTCTAAATAGACTTCTAATTACCAGCTTTAACGTCAGGGTGGGTCATTTGTACCACCCGTTCCCTCCTCTTGTGTTTGCAGACTCCACTGATTTCTTCTGACATTTGAGAAAACAAAGAAACCAGGCTAAAAGCTTCTGGTCTTTGCAAGAATAATGATTACCGAGGCCTTCCTGTGACCCGACTAACTGATGTTTGCAAGAAAAATACACGTGAATAAGCCAGAATGCTTGCTGACAGCCCTTGCAGAGACAAATCAGAGCAGTTGTGGGCTAGAAACAAGAGGTAGCACAATTAGACCAGGTAACTACCTGGAATAAAGCCACGAAAAGACAGGAAAATGGGTACCCTGGGAACAACAGCTTTGCAGTGAGAGGAATGGAGGAGCTTCATCTCGGCTGGGGCCATGAACTTCCAAGAGGCCACAGTTTGTGGACTAGAGGTGAGTGGGAAGTTTAATTGGCTGCAGATTTATTACTTGGGCTGGCCTGTGGGAAAATGAGAATTTCGATCCCTCGGGAAATTCCAACACCCGCCTCCATCCCTAATGGAAATGTCAAAATGAGAAACTCCCCATGGAGCAGAAGGACAGGGACAAAATATTAAGCAATATCAGAAAGTCTGGGTGTTTGCTTATTTGACCCTGAACGAAATCGGTAGGTGCTCCAGCCAGTCACAGGGGGAGAAACTCAGGTGCTTCCTAAATTTTCTGGGCTTTCCTCTGTTTTTCAGAGCACGCCACATTGTCACATGGAGCTCACTGCAGATCAGCCAGGTACCCTTCCTGGTCTGCAAGAGGGGAAAATCATCTCCTCTGATGTCCTCACCAGCAAATATTGTTGATAAATGTCAAACTGACCCCCCCAAAAAAGGACTGTGATTCAGCAGACAGAAGGGACTCAGTTTGGGTCACCTTAGCCTGCTGTGAAAAAAACCTCACTTCTCTTTCCATGCTAAAATTGAAAGCTTTTCAGCAGAATGCAAAACTCCACGGAGACGGATGGGATGTTTTCCATCAGAAACATCTCTGGTGGCACCAAGACTGAGGCCACGTGTGTCCAAGACCATTGGTGGGCATAGGTCCTGATGTCTGTGTAGACCCTCTTGGCTTCCTTCTGAAGAGTGACCCTGAGACCTTTCCACCTGGAGGACAGTTTGTCCCAGGGTAGTCCCGTGGTGGGGTGTTGGCAGGTGGAACAGCAGTGGCTTTGTCCCCATGGGGTGGTGGAGATCCATTCACCTCTCCAACATGTTCCTGGCATTCATCCACCCAAATGCATTGAGTCCACAGACTGGTTGTGTTTCCACCAAAGAAAGAATAATTAAGTCACATCCCTGGTTGGGCTTCATTAATGTGCACAAGGATCAGGGCTCAAAAGTAATCCCAACAAGGACCTGCCCCTCCTGGGCAGTGGTGGCTGGTGAGTGACAGCAATGCTGTGGGGAACTTCATTAGTTAATGAGGCTGAAAGCTGAACTCTCCCCCTTTGTCAAGATTTTAATTGAATATTCCGGGCCTGGAGCATTCTTAGGATGAAAACCATCTTTTTTGTGGATTTATTTTTAAATAAAACTGAAGTTGGAGGGGATTTCTACTCTTTCTACTCCACCTTCTCATGGAGAAAATAGTGCACCTTATATTTTTGAACATGTTTTTTCAAGGAAAAGTGATATCATGGCTAAAAAGACACGGGGAAATAGAGAATTTGGGGTTTCCTTTCAGCTCTGCTGCTGGCACTGGTAGAGCTCTGAGCTTTCCTGTGCCCTCCCAAGAAGTAGGGCTATCTATTGATATCTCCATGTCCAGCCAGAAGGTCTACAGGTGATAAAGATTCAAAACCAATAATGATGCTTATTTTTTATTTTGTTTAATAAAAAGGGAGCTGCATCTTCCAGATTTTCCCAGAAAAGTACGTTCTGGGGACAAGACAGATGCAGCTGTGCTGGGAGGAGCAGGAGCAGCTGGAGTCCAAACCTGTGGACTCTCCATCCCTGGAGACTTTCAAGCCCAGGCAGCACAAGGTCCTGAACAACATGAACCACCTGGTCCTTCCTTGGCCTCAATTATTCAGTGATTCTGCGATATTTCCAATAGGGTCTCCACCAGGTTTCCAGGAGATGGTGGTGCCCAGTGACCTGGGCTGGAGATGGCACCTGGGTGTTTGCAGCACACTGCAGCTCTGGCCATCAAATCCAGTTCATCTGACTTGGGTGGGAAGTGCCTTCTGGTTTCCACCAGAGTTTTTTATCAGAGTTAGGTTGATGGTTGAACTAGATGATCTTAAAGGTCCATTCCAATGTAGACAATTCTATGATTCTATGATCTCCTGGTGAGTTTGTGAGATCTTTCCTTCCCCAGTGCTGGATGGGTTGTAGATCACCTGAGGCTGTTCTGAGTGATTTTTTTTACAGAATTATTTTGAGGTAATATCATGCTCTTCATTTTGCATGGCCACCAGGAGTGGGGTGAACTGATGTGTACTCTATAGCATCCCCATCCCCAAGCTGCTCCAGTCTGCCTTCATCTCACCCGGCCCTGGAAACTGCTTCTGACAAAGTACATTGCTGCATTCCAAAGAATACCTTTTTCTTCCACTTTCAAGATTCTATGTGAATCCAGGAACAGAATCATCCCTCCCTTCAGGTGAGATTTGGTCAAACATTCAGTGCTCCTTTCCTGCCCTGACAGACCAATTGGCTTAAAGGTTCTTGTTTGAAGAGAAAAAGCTGGTCTTTTCTCGTTTTCCCTCCTCCCCACGGGACCTGAGCAAAGACAAAACCTTCTGAGACTGCAGCAAGTCTCAAGGACAGCGCTTGACCTGGAAACCAGCAGGAAAATGCATTTTGTATGCAGCAGGTGCCTCGAAGGATCAGTTACAGGCATCAGAAGAAAGATGCCTGTAATGGGGGGGGAAACGAATGGTTAATGTCCCTCCCTGAGCCAGTTCCCTTTGCAAATAGCTATTTGCACGCTGAGGGAGGTGGAAATGAGAGCTCTTCATCAGCAGCCAGCCAAGCAGCTTCTTCCCTTGGTCTCAGTGTTCCTAATTTCTCAGCAAGGCTGGTGCTGTGGGTGTAATTTCCCTGGTGACGCTTCTGTCTGACCCATCTCAGACCAGTTTCCTCCACAGAATAAGACTGAGGGGGTGGGTGGGAGCTGGTTTGCACTGGAGGCTCTGGTGGTGGTTCCCATCTCTGGCACTAAGTGACACCAAGTGGGTGATTCTTGCTCCATCTCCCTGCCCAAGCTCAGGGTGGACTTGGGCAGTGCAAAGGCATCTCCTGGCTTTATCCAGGGCCTTGGGGATGCAGGCAGTGGGGATGGCAGGCAGTGGGGATGGCACAGCCCTAGGTCTGGGCAGCCCAGGAGCTGGTTGGGCTTCCCTCTGCATGGACGCTGCTGCCATGACTGTCAGTCTTTACTCAGGAGCTTGAACGTGAGAATTTTGGGGAACTGCCTGCTTTGGACACCGTCTCCACTGGTAACACCACGCAGCATACGGAGTCATCGCTGCTCTGAAGTGCACATCACTCTATTCTCTCCCTCCTGAGATGATGCATCCCCATGGATGTTCTCCTCCCTCCTTGGTGCTTCTCCTTCCCTGCTCCTTATCTCATTCCCTGTGCTGAACACAGCTCTCTTTCTTGTTCTATGGTGGCAAACACACCAACTGGGGCTCACCCACACCACAGGGGGCTGGATGGAGGAGAACAGAAGAGTTTGATTGGCCTTGGGAAGTGAGGGATCTCCCAAGTGCTTGTGCATCCCATGCACGTAGCGTTCCTCCAAGCTGCTCTGCGAAGGCTGCTGGCACTCCATCAGATAACAAGGATTTCCCTCCTGGGTTATCAATAACTCCAAACAGTTTCTGAAATGCTCCCCCTCAGGCTGCCTCAGAAACACGTCGGGTTTCTTCAGCACCGGGGGTGACACAGTTCTTCTTCCAAGGACTGCGTGTGAGCTGGATGCTCCACAAACCTCTTTCTTTGATGCCACAGTGTCCTCAGGTCTGGGAAAGGGTGGAAGCCCCAGGAGAATACCAAGGAAGCAAAAACCAGCCTCATCCAGCAATTGCTTTCACAAGCAGATGCAAAGCAACCTGGTGGGACCAATAAGCAGAGAAATTCAGTCCGGAGAAGACAGACCAGGCTGTTGCATGATGCCTTGCTGATGTCAACATTGGAAATGATGCTGTGTTCACCAGGGAGTGCAAAGCACCATGTAGAAAGAGGGTGGTGACACCATCCTCCTTCATACCCGTGTGTCACCACAGCTGTCCCATGTTGTTTCTGGAAACAGACATAAGCCCTTAGCAGCATCAGACATCTCAGACGTCATGGGATGAAACAGGGTTTGCTCATTCCAGCTGAGCAGGGCTGTCCAGGCTTTTAGCCACTTTCTTAGAATCATAGAGTGGTTTGGGTGGGAAGGGACCTTCAACACCACCCAGTTCAAGCCCCCTGCCCAGGGCAGGGACACCTCCCACCACACCAGGTTGTTCCAAGCCCCCTCCAACCTGGTCTTCAACCCCTCCAGGGATGGGGCAGCCACAGCTTCTCT
>BJBW01017323.1:0-14322 GCA_004320125.1 Scolopax mira
GGGGAGGAAGAGGAGGAGGGGGAAGGGTTTGACACTGTAAGAGGGAAGATTGAGATGAGATGTGGGGAAGAACTTCTTTGCTGTGAGGGTGGTGAGAGCCTGGCCCAGGTTGCCCAGAGAAGCTGTGGCTGCCCCATCCCTGGAGGGGTTCAAGGCCAGGTTGGAGGGGGCTTGGAGCAACCTGGGCTGGTGGGAGGTGTCCCTGCCCAGGGCAGGGGGTGGCACTGGGTGGTTTTTAAGTTCCCTTCCAACCCAAACCATTTTGCGCTTCAGTTTGTAGTGATGGTAGTTGCTGTGTTTTGCATCCAGAGGTCAGGTAGAGAAAGGGTTGTTGATAGTTTTTGGAAACAGCTAATATGATCAGATGAATTTCTATGAGAGTGTCTTTTATGAGTATTTATGGTGCAGATTAGAACTTCAGTTTTATGTCAGACTCTTTGGTACTTGTGGTCTGGTTCAGTTGGTAAAACTGTAGGGCGGATCACTTTTTTAGGTAATGCAGGAAGAATAGCTGCCTCAGTTTCCAAATACTTGAGGTTAAATTGTCCCCAGCCTTTAACAATGACTAATAGCTCAGAAGCCAATGGTTAAAGAGGAAGAACCTAATAATTAAATAGGAAGAAAATATCTTAACAAGGGCAGAACACCTGTGAATATTCAGTCATAGAATTTGCTAGGTTGGAAGGGACCTTTTAAGATCATCTAGTCCAACCATCAACCTAACTCTGATAAAAAAAAAACAAACCACAAACCAACATCGCTAAACCATGACACAAGAAGAAAAAAAAAAAAAAACACAAAAAAGAAACCAAACCTAAAGCAAACCTAGATCTGTTTTTACTTTATATTGTCAAGAAGTTCCTTTTGGAGAGACTTTGCTTTAATGATTAGGACCAAATAACAAAGCTGCAGTGATGGAGTACCCATCAGAGTTGGTTTCTGACAAGGCTAGATGTATTTTTGGAGCTTTTGTTTGGTTTCTTTTTGTCTGAATCTGATGTGTCAGCAAGAGAAATTATATAAAACTCTGTGTCTTGAGACAATCTCTTAATATATATAGGCTGTCAGGCAATGCCTCTTTGTTGCTTGGATGGGTAGGCTTCAAAGTACTTGTTTTCTGTTAAGAAATTCAGTGAAGACAGCAGCAGGCAATTATCTCCCAGGTTCTAGCAGAAAAACATCAACAGTAAGTTTCTGTTGAAGGCTTCATAGCTGAATTCATTATTCTTACTGCAGCTTTTGGTGGATGTACTAGAGAGGATTAAGCTCACAACCACTCCCAACCAAATCTCAAGGATGAGAGGAAGGAGAACTTTTTTTGTGAGAAGTGTCAACTTGCTATACTTTTTTCCCCCCTGTCCTTGTTTCTTCTCTAACCAGTTCGAAAACCACTGAGTTTAGCAGGTTGCTAATGGACTTCCTCAAGTTCTCTCAGTCTGTCCAGAGTACTCAGATGCAGGCCACTTGTTTTCAGTTGTGACTTAAGAGCTGGTCTGTCATCCAGTCTTTAAAGGTCTTGAGGAGAAAACCTAATATTGGTTGCTTATAAACAACCGTGTGCAAGATACAGTAAATAGTACTCTTAGCCTGCCTCTAAATATAAATGTATTTTGAAGTAGTGGAGTGGGAGACCAGGTTCTTTAAGATTATTGTTAATACTGCCTCATTTAAGGCAGTATTTAAGATTATTGTTAACACTGCCTCAGGTCTGGTTTTGGATTATCTTCCAGCTAGGGGGAATTGCCAGGATTTTTTTTATCTCTGAGGGCAATTTAAAAAAAAAATAATTTATTTTATTTTCCTCTCCCTCCATTTAAGAATTTACTGACCAGTCCTTATTTATCCTTCTGATAGATCTGAAAACTGATTTGGATGATGGTGATTTTATGCTTTGGTGATTCTTGTTCATTGTTTTATTTTATTTTTCCCACCCCTTATTTTTTTTTCCTTCCTTCACTTTCCTTGCAGGACAGTTCTTCAAGGAGACGGGCACCTTTTGCACCATGTCCTTACATAAGTCTTTTTCTTCTCTGGGGTCTCTCAACTTGCATGTTACAATGTGGAAATTAAACAAAAGCCTTTTGGTTGTCACTCCAGTAAATTCGCACCTATTTTGAAATATCCACACTGTTTGTTACCACCATCCCTGCCCCCAAACAATTTTAAGTGTATTTAATGCATCAGCTAAATAGAGGGGTATATTCTGTGATGAGTTGCTAGTCCTGTCTTCTGGTGTTTATATATCCAAACGTGGCTCTTGGTGAATAAAAGCATAAAAAGCAGCAAAAAATCTGAAAAAAAAAAAGACTTTCACTGCTTGTGGAGCTTCCACTCCTTTGAAACAGTGCAGAAACTTCATTTGGTTTTAGTGGATTTAGCCAACCCTAAACTCTTAATATGCTTTCAGATATCTTTTAAATATAAAGATCTTTGATAGTTGATGGGATTGAGGATTACTAATTGATCCCGTTTAGAATGAATGAAAATGATGACTGATATTAATTGGTATCAAGCCCTAGCTCTGTGCTGTATTGTAACACTGTGTAAATAGTAGTGTCTAGAAAAGAGGAGTGAAAACCTTTGCATTTCAGTGATAACTCTATTGCATTTTGTAACTTTTGTGTACTTTTTTTAAAGCAGGAGACTGTACTATATTACATTTATTTCATAATCTGAAAGAAGAATAACATTTGGAATAATGGCAACAGGAGACCTAAAAGGAAGTGTAAGAAAAATAGAACAAGGACTTCGCCTGTTAAATTATCCAAGAGATGTGGATTACACAGTGTAAGTGGCAGTGTGGATACATTTATGCTGCTGTATGTGACAGTGAGAAGAGTAAACAAGATTTGTATAAATATTAGTGCTGCAGCCAGGGATGAGTAAACACAGCGTGTGTCTGGGGGAAGCTGGGGTTTCATACCTGTGAACTGGAAGATAAAAGGATGCAGTTTTGCTGTGCTGAGCAGTCCTTAGAATATTCTTGAACTGTCTCATTATCTTGCTTTGCTTTCTTCTTTTTCTGCTGCTTTTTTTTTTTTTAATTAATCTCTCATTTTTATAGTTTCTTTGTAACTGCTACCAAACCTTTCTTCAGGACACTTCATTCTATAAATATTAAGAAAAAAAAAAGGGGTTGAATCTTGAGATGGAAATGCTGGTAGGCTTTAGACTTGACAATGTTGTAATTAGATGAGCTTATTTTATGAGTTGTTTTGAGCATGTTACAGATAACAGTAAAGGCTGCTGAATGAGAAATGCCTGGAAAAAAACTTAAAATGAAGGAGATACTTGTATGTAACATCCCGCCATATTAAAACACTCTTTAAGTGAAATGTTTGAATTAATGCAATGAAAAGCTTTTATCTTCTGCTGTGTAAAATGCTTTTGTTTCTCACTAGGTTAGTAAAGGGTGACCCAGCTGCATTTTTACCCATCATCAGCTATTGTTTTACATCCTTTTCAACTCACATAGCGGAGCTTTTGGTCAAGTGCGAGGTGGAGCTCACAGCAAAGAGTGACTTGCGTTTTATTGAAGCTATTTATAAGGTATCTCTCTTCGTGCTCTTTGCAGAGGAGACACAGTTTTGAGTGTGACCTCGTAAGAATGAAACATCTACTATGAGTATTACTAGAAAGGGAAGATTTTTGTCAATGAATGCAAATTGTAATTCTGTTATGATTTAAAATGAGTAGTAAGTCACTGCGTGGTAAATCTTTATTTATAATTTTATGAAAATCAGGATGGATATTGTTAGTCAAATATTTTGAGAATTTCCAGAAACAGTATTATTGTTTTATGATGATTTTGAATAAAACCAAAGTATTTATTACACTTCTTGCAGAAGTGACCTCAGAAGAAAGCGTGCTAGCAAAAAATCCCAGCAAGCTTCAATAATGTAATAAAAGCACAATTTAAAAATACATTTTTTAAAACACCATAGCATATTAATATATATACAGTCCAATATTTAACAGCTTATTAATTGTAACCAAATTCTTAACTGAATGAAAATAATCTTGAACTATCCTTAAAACTATCCATAAGCACATTTTTATAAAGGTGACTTGTTGTGTTAATGAGTATTGGCTTCTTCAGGCTGGTTTTCCATCCGGGGAGGGCAGAGACTCCCTCACAAAGAGGCTCTGTGGGAGCCTCGCTGAGATTAACACAACTTCTTCTTGTGCCTTCACTTCAGAAACTTTTTGTTTAACTCCTTAAATATTAGTGTTTACACTCATTTATTTTATGTCTTAAGACACCGAGTTAAACTTTAGAAGAATGATGGGAATGAAATGTTTCTGGAGGAGTTATGTTGAAAGTCTAGTCAGAGGAAACAGCTGAGAATACATCAGTAACCAAATGAGAAAAAGTTTAGCTGCTCAAGAGCAGAATTAAAGAAAAGATTGTAGAAAATTAAGAGCCTGTTTCTACCACAAATTATGTGGTAAAATCTCTTCTCTTGTTGCAGCTGCTTCGAGATCAATTTCAATATAAACCAGTTTTAACAAAACAGCAGTTTCTTCAGTTTGGCTTTGCAGAAAGAAAAATGCAGATTGTTTGCGACATCATCAACTGTGTGGTGAAAAAACATAAGGAATTAAGTAACTTGAATAAGGTACTGATTAAATAGTAATTTTCTTATGAGATAAGCTGCTTTTGACGTGCCTGGTGCTGCAGGGGGAAGCTGAAAACCAGTTTATTTGAAGGTGCAGCATCTCTGATGGTCAAAATGGGGCAAATGAGTCTGAAGTTCCATTGTAAGGTGCTTGAGTGCTATCAGGAATGCAAAAGACCTGCAACTGTCAATGCTTCATAGTGTAAACAAAAAATATTTGAATTAAGATTGATCTAGTACTTGATAACTTTACAGTATGTGATATATTTTTCCTTTGCACTTCTCAACATAGTGAATATTTGCCTAACTCAGTAGACTTTTCAGATTTAAAACCAAAGCAAATACCATCTGATGTGTTGAAGTTCTGGTTACATTTAATTTAAACATGACACTTACTTGTCTTTCAGTGGTATACATCTCATAGAGGATTATTTTCATAACAACACAAGGCAAATAGGGGTAAAGGCATTATTTTTCAGCAGTGTATGCTGTGTATCAGTGTATCCTTCAATAAGAGGAATTTTCAGCCTTCATATTTGACAGGATTTTTGTTTGAGTTTATAACAGTCTTCAGGACTTGTATATATTTAATTTCTTACATTTAGGGGCATAACTACTTTTTTTTCATATTTGTCTTTAGTGCAAGTTGCCTTTTCTCTTTACAACCTGTTTTGATGCAGCCCTGCTTAGGTGTTAATGGGGGGTATGAATATGTCATTCACTTCCAGATCTGTTTTCTCTGTAAATTTGGGTCATGCTTAAAGGTTTTTAGACATTATTATGCTGCAGAGGTTTGAATGTGTTTGTGTGTGCCATGCAATATGGGAATGGCATGGGAGGTGTCATCCCATTCCCCTTTACCCCCCTGAAAATATTCCTGTGTTAGAAGCATAATGTATAATATTTTCTCCTCTTCACTTTGAAGGTTAAATCCCAAACTAGGAAAAAACTCAGATGTTTTAAATGTGAAGTATGGTCAAATTGTGAGAATGTCCCTGCTGTTTCTAGCGGCAGCGCTCTGAATTCCAAACAGGTAGGAAAAGTTTTTATGTTGTACATCTAAAGGTTAATCTTGTTTGTACCACAAAACTTTTAAGATTAGGACTGCCCGTTAATCACTGTGATTTCTGTTTAGAAGGAAAATACTGCTCTTAGCAGCAAGTAAAATTTCACAAAGAAAATACATGGAAGGACTTCTCTGACACTTCTGGTTCTTGAATGGAAGAACTGGAGAGGGGTAGATGGGAGTGTATTAAGGATCCCTTGGAAGAGGAGAGTTTCAGCTTCACTAAAACATCTAGGAAGCTGTAATTGTGGGTTCTTAATCATTAGGTAATTTTTGTTTAGTGACAGGATACAAAGAAAGGCAAAATTTGTCTCTCATTATTCTCTCCTAGGGAAGCATTCAAAGGAAATGAAATGTGTAGCAAATAGGGCTATTTTGCTGTCAAGAAAAAGAAAGAGTTCTAATCTTCCTAGATAAACTTCTTATTTTCTGAGTGTTTGAGAGGTGGTTTTGGTGCTGGAACTGTCTATACTTATATTAACACATACAGTGAGGTTCATACCTCCCATTCCATGCTTAGAAATCTAACACGCCATACAATATGAGAGGCCATTAATGCTTTCATTACCCTTTATGGAAGGGAACCAGGGTACACAGTACATATAGTAGAGTCTGTCCAGATTTGTGTTACAGTTTCATGTCTATATGACTTTATTTTATTTTTTTAGTTAAATTGCCTGCTGTTGCTTTCTGTGTTTTGCAGCTGTTTGGGATAAGATTGTCAACTTAAACAAACAAACAAAACCCAAAACTGATAGGTCCTTTCTGTCAGTTACTTGGCTGATGAATTGAAATATTTTTGTAGTGAATGACAAATGAGTCTTTTAATTCTTACATTTTTTTTTCAACATGCTCGAAAGAAGCCTCATGTAGAGCGGCACACAGGAAATGAAGTTAGTGTTGACCTACATCCACTCCCCCTCCCAGCACAGGGAGGGGATAAAGAAGAATTGTTCCTAGATCATGGTGATGTGGAAGTTAAAGGCGAACAAGTAAGAACTTTTATTTTAAGATGCCATCTGCATGTATTCTTAACTTTTTTTACCGGATTCTTCTAAAGGGATAAAGGTTTTTACAAGATAGCTGGATGCTCCTTAGGTATAACTGGCAGAGACACAATAAATATATTTTAAAAATCACTTATATTTTACTGCACTTTTAAGAGTCAGTTCTGTCAACAGTTTCTTTTAAAAGCCAAGTTCCACAAATGTTCCTATTATGGCAACTCTGAAAGAAAAATAATTTTCTACAAGAGCAGAATGTGGTTACTGAAGATTCCACTTAATTCATCATTTGATCAATGAAATTATATTGGTTTTGAAATCAGAGGTCATGTGTTCATCTGTGTTTCCAGGTCATAGAAGATAATTCTCAGCTGGAGTTCCTTAAGAGCCAGCTTGCTGATTGCCAGGAGAAGCTTCAGAAGCTGGACTGGATGGAAGAGAAGCTGCATAGTTTAGAAGAGAAACTGAAAGGGAAGGTGATCATAGACGAGAAGGACTGGAATAACTTGTTGAGTCGAGTGTTGCTTCTCGAAACACAGCTGTTGTTGCAATCCAAAAAGGTATGTTAACATCTTTTCTTTTTTTTTTTTAATTGCCCAGACACAGTTTTAGGGTTTTTTTTGGCTTCTTTCTGCTTGTCCTGCCTCCTGATGAGTACTTTTTTCCTGTTTTTAAAGGTGTGATTGTAATGGAAGTGCTGTTTAAGTAGTTAGTGGTATTTTTTTTCTTAACTGCTGTTAAGTGCTGTTTTTTAACTTGTGCTTTCTGAAGGAAAGCTCTCTGTTGGAAATTCTCTTCTTGCAGGGACAGAAGGTTTAGCGAAGCCTATTTTTTTTTTTAAACTGTGTGTGTGTGTTTATTTCCTAGTGAAATTGTAGGAGGAAGCTTTTGAAGACAATTATACTGTCTCTGAATGCCTGATGTTTCTGTAGTTGAGTTTCATCATGCTACTGACACATTTCAGGGTTTCCTTATTCTGGTCTGCATGATTCTGAATTTCTTATGCTGGCCTGCAAATGTTGCTGTTGATACAATTACATTTTTTAATTCTCGGGACTCTAATCAGATACAGATATTTCCTCTGGAAGATTAATTAAGTCTTCATTCTATATAACTAGCGTTGACAAAAATAGGCAGTATGCTCAATGAAAAATACAAGGTTAATAGAAAAAGAATTTTTATTTTAGTCTTATTCTTACCTTATGGCTCTTTGAAATTTCTAGCCTAATTGATGGTCTCTCTCTTTTTTGTACTCCTCCTTCCCTCTTTCCTGTTTCTCGTCCATTATACTAATTGCATTTTTAAAAACTTGTTGTTGTGATGTGGCTGTGTGTTGCATGTTTGTCAGAACAAATCAAGTATTTTGTTGCATTGAGACACTGGGTTGTTTCTCATGCTGCTGAAAGGTCCTTGAATGCAGATTGTATCATTTCACATATGTACATGTGTCAGGATTTTGAGATGCAGTGAACCCTGGCATCAACTTTGTGATCACGCACTTAATTTCAAAGGTATTTGCATATGTATCTCACGTGTAGCCTTTGGATCTTTCCAGAAGTTGACAACCCTTGTGGAAAATAGTTAATGAGTGTTGAGTTTTTTCCTCTGTAACTGTAGAAATGTTGAATTTATTTGTAGCCAGAAGCTCTGTGTATGTTGTTGACCCTGCAAATTTGAAAATGTTGTATACAAGTATTACCAAGATACTTTTTTTTTTTTTCCCTGTGCCCTGAAAGTGTGGTAGGTGTATAAAATCTTGAAGTAAAGAAGTGTTCAGACTGAGCACTGGGTTATTTCTGGGTTATTTCTAAAAGCCAGAGCTCTAGTGATAAGGACTGACATTCTCAAGCTTGTATTGCAGACTAAGCTTGTTCCTTTCCTTCTGTAAATTTGGTTTATTATTACTTAAGTAGCATGTTTATTGCAGTTCTTCAAAGGTTTGGACTAGTATTTGGAAAATACTTAATGGAAGTTTTTGAGTGATATTAATGTTAATTATATTTCTGTACTGCATGTTACTGAAAGGAGTCATCTGCAGAAAGAAGTTTAAATGCAGTTTGTGTGTGGCATTGTTGCTTGTCTTTTTTCAAAGCAAAATAAGCTGGTTTTTATATTAAAAAGTCTTCAGAACCCTAACTTTTTTTTTTTTTTGCAAGAGGCGTTTGAAAACTGCCAAGAAATAATCCTTTGGGCCAGAGAATTGCTGCCTCTTTGTTTGGTGCCATTCCAGCCCAGTCACACTGCACAGATACAGAAGCCATTCAGAATGATGCCTTTCTTTTTCCCTTTCTTTGCCTTTTCCAGGGAAGCCTTGGCCTCCGGCCAGGGTAGCGGGAACCCTCCGAGGTCTGGCTTGCCCTCCTGCCAAAGCAGCAGCAGCTGTGCATTTAGCTCTGGGAACCTCTCACAGCTCCCAAATCCATTTCAGTCGAAGGAACTGAGCAGAAGTAGTCAGTGCAGATAGATCTCTCTTAAAAAAAAATAATTAAAAAAATAGCTATCTATCAGGTTTTTTTCCTAGCTTCTTCCCACACAATACCTACTATTTATTCTTCCTTGGCTATAATATTCCTCAAAGGGATATACTTTACCAAAGGCTGAGGTTTGAAATCATAATGATAACTTATTAATGAAAAAAGTCAGTTTTATTTTAATTTTGAAATTAAAAAAACTGTACTTAAAACCAGCTATTGGTAGTACAATGTTAATTTAGTTTCCTTGTTTATGAGCTACCTTTTCTAAGGTGGATTGAGTTCAACTGAGAACCTTTCCTAAAAGAGCCCTCTCATTTAGGGAAAGTAGCTTAAAGTAGACTTGAGTTCTAAGCATTTACGTGGAATGAATTTCTACAGGCTGAAATTTTAGGACAGAGGAACTGCATTTCTCAATATCGACCAAAAATAGAAGGTGCACTGGTTCTTGTGAAGGTCACTGTCAAGGTGTAACTGTTAGCACAGGCTCACAGCCAGGTTAGATGGATATTTGGACCCAGATTTGAGCTGTTTGTGAACAGCAATATTGATACTAAAAAGCCCCCATGAAATAAACTTAATTTTTTTAAGGCTGTTTGGAAATTTTGGATTAAAAAAAAAAATCCAAAATTAGTCCTGCAAAGATATTTGTGCAGTGCCAACATACCTAGGTGGTGTAGCATACGTGTACATTAATAATAGTACTTAAATATACTTTTGTTCAATCAAAAGATGATTTAAAGAGGATATATGGCTAAAATGCAGTCAACTTGTGTTTCAGAGAGACTTCCCTACAGACTTCAGCAATATAAGTCAAGAATGTACTTCTAGTAGGATTCCAGTTTCTCCTGGTGAGTATTAATGCTTTTCTTTTTAATTAACATCCTATGCTAAATGCTTCTTGCTGACCCTGACTGAATAAAATAGTGGTTTTTAAGTACACAATTGCAATTTAGTGACTTCTGAATTTAAATGCATGCTCCAAGTTAGAAATTAACCTGCTGGTAATTTCATGTTTGTATTTTATTCTTTAAAAGCTTTATTTACTGAAATAAATAATCTTTAAAGCATTAATGAAAATATACAGTAATAGTAATTAATAGTTACAAATAACTCTACTAAAAATCTCAAAGATCCCAATTTAATTAAGGTGCTATAGCTAAAGCTCTGAAAAACAATGTTATCTGCTCTCCAGAGCAGTTTCATTATCATAATGTTTTAAAAATAAGCTTTTTGTAAGCAGAGAAGGAATTATATCTGCTGCCACATGTTTGTTATAATCAAATAATGTCACATTTATGATGCTGATTTTTACTTTTATAATGGGGCTTAGGACAAATCTGGGCTTTTTCACTCATAATCCATGTAGTTTTTCAAATCAGTGCTGGACTCTCTTGACAGTCCCATCCCTTTGGAAGCAGTTTGCAGCTCTCCAAGGAGCATTTCTGCTAAACTTTCTGATTTTAAAGAGCGAGTCAATGTTTTTTCTTCCATTTCCAACTTAAATTTGATAAAGTACAAGAAATAAATGAAACAAATGAACCTTAAGTGTGAAAGAAGTTAAAAACCCTGACCATAGGTAATTCTTCTGTTTTCCTCAATGGTAGCTCTTTAGCCCTTACATTCACTTTATTAATTATTTAAGTACTTATTCTCTTTATTAATTAGGCCTTTCCCCTATGGCAGCTGTTATTTCTCCCACCAGTAGTAAGGAGAATATTCTAATTCCCATTCTCACTTAGTAGACATTTTTGTCCAGTGTTGGGCTGTTGCACTGAAATTAAAAAAGGCTCTTGGTAACCCGGTTTCCATGGAAATTAGGAAGGCAGTTTCCTGGTTATGTCAAAGTTTGTTTTAATTTTGTAGTCTCAGAAATGGGACTTTCTTTTTACAGACCTTAAAGTCTGCAAAGTGCTTAACTGCCTTTTGTAAGGTTAGTGGTATGTTACTGACACTTCAGGGCTTTGTCGTCAGCAAGCTGGTGGGCTTTGAGAGAGAATTTCCATATTTTCAGACTTGTAGACTTCTTCTGAATCTGTTATTCCTGTTTTTTATAAGATATGACTCGGGGAAATTCTAGGCATAGGAGTTGTGTGGTTGATCTGAACTCTTGTATCTGAGATGTACCGAGCTCAGATGCTTTGGTTCTCCTTGGTTGCAGTGCTCTTCAGGAATCACAGCTGTACAGGAGAAACATTTTTCATTTTAATTGATTAAAAATAGTCATTTATAAATGCAGAATAAGGTAGCTAAACATGTTTCAAAGGTATGAGCCATAGGTGGTGGCCTTACTATAAGCATAAGAGTGTAGGAACACTTTTTCTCTCTAAATACTACATTCCCTTCCCTGACAATAGAGTTCTAAAATTGCAAAGATTATCAAAGCCTTTCCCAACATAGAGGAAAAGTGTGTTTCTGTGTTTCACTAAACCTATCCCAGAGGGAGGAGAGCCAGGGAAACAGCAAGAGCTTGATACAAATTTTAAGCTAAGCAAGAAGGTGACGATTTTGTTTATATTTGTAATGCTTATAAGACAGCACTTAGCACAAATTAATGACGCATTTGAACAGGTAGTTTACAATAAAAACCAGGGAAACTACTTGAAATTACTCAATGTTTGACCCGGTAATTAGATTTTCTTAAATGTTGATTTTACTGTAATCAGGATAAAGGCAGCATTCCTAGGGATCTTTTGGGGGGTTGCCTTGTGTGTGTCACACACAATATACTCACTTCCTGTGGCTTAAGAAAACGAGAAGCCTGTTTTGGACCCTCACCAGTAGCTTTCCTTTACTCCCCCCTCCCCCTAAACAATGTAAATCAAGCTTTCTGAAAGCTGACCTTGCAGTAGGAGAGCAAAAAGGCAAAGGTGACACAAAGCCTGAGTCTTTTTCCCCACAGACAGAGGGAGGAAGGAGGAGAGACCCGAGAGGCTTCACCAGCCGCCTGGACACACCTCGCCATTACCCACAGACCCATCTCCCGAAGCCACCACCATCCCTTCTCCCGACCTGACAGACCTTCCAAAGGTGAGTAAAACTGGCAAAACCTCAGTTGGTTCCTATCTGAGGTCAAGAGAACAAGTAAGCATTAGTTTTAGTTGTATAAGCTACGTGATCAACAAAGAAACTGCGCAAAGCTACAGCGAGGCCTGTCTCGTACAAGTCCTTCAGATTTGTAAACACTGCTGAAAAGTCACAGTTTTCCCTAGGGATTTTTTCAGGTGGGAAGTCCATCTGAAGAACGTTGGCTTTGAAGAGTTCTCTGACTTTGTTGCTTTTAAATTGCAGGAGACAACAAGGCAAAGAATGGAAAGGATAAGGAAAATGTAAGTAATGGGAAAGGGCAGGAGGAATTCCTTACCCGGGAGGGAGCGGTGCTGGACTGAGGCACAGAGAGATCATACATCTGGGTTCCAAACCTCAAAGGGCTCTGCGTCAGGTGTGGCATTTCCTTATGACCCCCCTGGATAATAAATCCACCTACAGCCCTGTGTTTGTGGGATGAGTCACTGTTTTGGTTTCTAAAAAGCAATAGAAAGCCTTCTTAAAAGTATTAACTAGAGATTAAAGAGTGTTTAGAATCTGCTTGACAAGGAATAGGAATATTATTTATCTTCTGGTAGGAATTCCCTGCACCTTTTCCTGAAAAATAACTACAAGGTCTTAACTGTTTTTTTTTTACTATTTAAGGAAAAGTAAAAGCAATTTCAGCCTAAGCAGTGTGATAACTGTATTAACATGTATTAGTCCTGAGACTTGTAATGACATTACCTTTAGTAAGAAATTTTTCTTTTTACTCCTGAGGAGAAAAATATTGCTGTATAATATTTCTTTAGCAGGAGATTTCTTTAAGTGCCTGTCCTGGGGAAAAAAAAAAGCTGTAGCCATTTTTTGCAATTTAATTTATTGTGTGGGTTACTTCTTTCTATATGTAAACTTAACATTTACAGAGATGTGGTAGGCAATTAAATTCCAACCAATTGCAGAGGAGGGATGAGGAAGCTTAAGGTTTGTGTTGCTTGTTAGTATTTTGGGTTCATTAGAAAGTTAAAAGTGAGTCAGTTATTTTTTTACTGTATTTTAATAAGTGTGTGTGTATAAACAAAATTTATTTTCAGAATTGAAGAGACCTCAGAATTGTTGAAAACATCAAGCAACACCTCTGAGAAGACCTGAAAGGCCCGGTCTTCAGACCTCCTCTCTGGAGACTTTATGGATATCAAAACAACATTAATTTTTTAATATATAGAATTTGTAATGATGGCCAGTGCTTTTATTCCTTTGAATAAATATTTTCTAACGTGTCTGTGTATTAATTCTGATCCCCTCGGCCTCAGTTTTTTGGTTTTAAAACGGTTGGAATGGCTTCCCCCCCTGCTTTGTGAAGTCATTACAGGGGTGTATTTCTGCGTTGACGTTTGTTAGCGGGGTGCTGAGTAATATGGTTCTTAACGTGCAGGGTTTACATCCTGTTGGAAACCTTCCAGCTGGGATGTGTGTATTACCCCCACGAGGCTTTTCCTGTGTACCCTCTTACCATCTGTACTGTGGAATAAGTCTTAATGAAAACTTAAATGCTCCATTTCAAATATGTATCTTTTTTGCTGTGGTTTGGTTTGTTTTGGGTTTTTTTTCCAATGTAAATATTGATGCTGAGAGCACCAGTAGGTTATGGCTTTCATTTAACATTGACAAAAGCGAAGGTGGGTTTGATTCCCAAATGCTAAAATGTGGAAATAAATGCGGAGCCTCTGGCTGTGGGAGGTGTGATGAGTGTTTTAGTGCTCTGCCCAGCAGCACAGATGGAGCCCAGCCAGTACACAAAGATACCCAACATCTTCAGATCTAAAATCCATATAAAAATTTCTCTTTAGATGCATAAGTAGATGTAAGACTTCCATAGACATTATATTATCAAACCTCATACGTCTTTGGTTTGATCAGATTGATTTATTTATTAGTTTACACTTTCTTTGTGCTACAATACTCGTTTCACTTAAAATTATTTTTTTTGGGTGGATTAATTTCCCAAAACCAGTGAGTTCTTTTGGCAGAGTTTGCAAATGAAGGTGAAAGCAGCTGGTTGACATTATGCTGTAAAAAGTGATTTATAGGTTTTAGCAGTAATTATGATTTTTTTTTTTCCTATAACCAGATGG